>JAQBSW010003250.1:0-62500 GCA_029291075.1 Eudiplozoon nipponicum
AAAGAAATTCGTAGCTATTGTCAACGTTTTAAGCCACAAAAATAGAAATGGTCACTCCGATTACTTGCAATGCAACTGCACAGAACGAGTTTCTGTATATCGACCTGGTAGATCCATTGCCGGTAGCTCGTGGCGGGGTGTCCTATGTGGTTTTCATGGTCGAACAGTTTACCCGATGGGTCGAGATTTTACCACTGAAGAAAATCACAAAAGACAAAATTATAACGGGCTTAGAAGAGAGATGGATCAGTCAATTTTGTGCACCACGAATTATTGTTACCGACCAAGGGGCACAGTTTGCGTCGAGTGAATATAAGCAGTGATGCAAATACCTTGATATAAAGCATTTTTGCACAGGTACTTATCACTCGCGACGGCTGAGCGCACACTTCGGACTATGAAAGACCTACTGCGATGTTGGTGCCGCGAGAGTCAGGGAATGTGGAGGGACAAATTACATTTGGGCAAGCGGACCATGCACTTTACAGTCTCAACAGCTACAGGATTCGCTCCAACATCCATGCGCTATGGAAGGCACATAAGTCTGCCAGGTGAACCTGTAATTCAAGGATACCATGAGCGCTGCTCCATAACGGATATTTAGGAGCGACTAAAACAGTGAACTGAAAATGTTGGCGCCACACAGCGACAAGGCTATGCAAGGCAACCGACACGCACTCGCCTAAAGTTCGACGACTATAACATGGTCTCGAAGGTGGAGCCCATGGTACTGCAGGCTGTCAAAGATGGGCTGTATCGCGTGGATTGGGTGGACTCAGAGCACAATACAGTTATTTTTAGCATTTTTGATGGACCACGTGCTGCCGCACTTGATCGTTTAAGCAGGGTACCAATGCCGATTCCTGAAGGGGGAAGATGTAGCAATAGCCACTTTTGAGACTAAGAATGCACAAAGGTTCCTATCTAGGACTGACATTAATTCAAAAGAAATTCCTCGCGGAAGTACCCGTATTAGTATGAAGCAGGCAGCACAATGATGGAAGCAGACTTCGAGCTGAAGCGAACATAGAATAATTAATATTTGTAAATTTTTTACTAAATCGACGCCCTTTATCCGATCAAAATACTATATATACCTGATTAAAGATAAAGCATGCGTGGTACTATTATAAATGGCTTCTGACGGGCTGGAAACTGACTGCACAAATGAACAATTTGACTGAAGAATTAGGTCAATTTAAGTCTCGTCTAGATGATACACTAATAATAAACACAGACGATATCTGAGTGCATCGCCCATCCAATATTGTTGGACACAAAATTCTCGGCTCCTAACATGACCGATATGTTTATGTGCATGTTAGAAAGAACTAACTTTTATTTATTAAATTAAGTGAAACTATACAACCATTATATTTTTGGTCTTTTATAGTCGTTTGCTTGCAGGAGTACTGCTTAATAATTTCCGAAAATAGCATCCGATTATTAGATTTGGAATTAAAAACGATGAGGATTATACTCTATCTTTTTTATGTATTACACAAACGCAGAATGAGTGATATATGACGCAAATCATTTTGCCCTATGAAAACATTAACAACGCAATATATGAATTTCAAAAGCAACTTCCCATTGAAATAAGAAAAGGCTTAGTTTAGACACTGCAAAATAGAACATTTCACAATTGTTCGCCAGACTGTTTGCAAATTGGGTTGGATGATTTGCGTAACACTCTTATCATCAACAGTTACTTATCTTATTTTATATGTAATCAGAAATCTAAAGGTATAATAAAATCCGTTATGAATGTTTTTACTGTTGATCAGAAACCTGTGTATATTCAAGTTCAATATATTTAGATGAAGAAGCATTGAAGGGCATAATAGACGGATTGCGTTCCGCTTTGGCTTGTAGGTATTTTGCAGCTGACCAAATTATGAAAACATCAACCATCAAACATCCTCTACCTTGTGTGAAATATAATGTTCCACCGAAATCTACATCAACTATTATCTATAGTTGGAATTGTTTCTGTGGGCAACATACATAGACAGATTCAGTAGAAGATTGAATTCAGATCTGTCGGAGCACATGTCAACCAGTTTGTTTCAGGATAAGACTGGTGTTGCACGTACGTTCATATCTAAACATATTAGGTTTTTTTTTAAATTGTTACATGCCATTAAAGCGGTTTTCGATTTATATGTGAACTAGGTGTGTTGGTATGCTTTAAATTTAAAGTCATTTCAATAAATCAACGTTGTTCAGAACTGTGCAAGCAAAAAGACAGATTGTAAAACAAATGTGGCGACTATATTCTTGTTTATTTAAAATTTGTTTTACATGCCAAAATGATACACACTTGTATTTGTCGCTTTTATTGATTTTTAACAACACAAATTGACACTTTGATAATAATGATAGTCTATAGACAACTTTATGCATGTTTAAATTATTATTATATTATATTTATCAATTCCTTCCAATCTATTTTCGACGATAATGGAAGAGATGCTGTCGCAGGAGACATTTAAAAACTTCATGACTCTAAATTAAATAATCTATTCTTTAACCAAGATCTAATACAAATTATAAACAAAGCAACTTGGTTTTGAATACTTGGAAATTTTTATTTATAAATGAATTCGGTTAACTGACACAGTAATGAGTTAGTAGCTTACCCTAAGTCATTGGATCATAAAAAAGTAATCTTACGATTAAAAAAAACTGTGCGTACAAATTAGTTCAATTATGACCAGAAGGATAAACCAAAGACAGCATGAACGGAAAGTATAATCTCGAACACATTCGTTTCGCGTTTACTGGCGACTCATCAGTAGGAGCCAGTATTACGCCCTTTACCCATTATATATTTTGGTGAGGGATGTGGGAAAATAGGATGCAACAATCTCCTAAAGGCATGTAAAAACCTGCAGAAGTGAAGCTAACATCATATAAAGTCTCGACAATGTGACTTCAACACTAAATCACTCTATACAATATATAAACCAAGTCTGTTAATGATACAATAACTATGGCTATTGTGTCAATACCCGATACCAACATTATACTACCAAAATGATACATGGTATTAACACTATGTTTGCCGAGTCATTACATGGTAACAACATAATGGAATTCAATTTATGCTACAGTTCACTAAAATTGATAATTACAACTTTTTCTGAACACCTGTTACTCCAGTAAATCCACACACTCTGGCCTTGATTTATATTATTTATCACATTTCGCGGCAATCATGACATAATTCTATTCAATATATAACAGTTAGGTACTGTTTGTGGCGGAGAACTAAAATATATGCAAGTATGTATTAGGTGTTTCAAAACTAGTAAAAAATTAATACAATTATGACCAGAAGGATAAACGAAATACGGCATGAGCGGAAAGTATAATCTCGTGCACATTTGTTTCGTGCACGAGATTATACTTTCCGTTCATTCTGTCTTTGGTTTATCCTTCTGGTCATAATTGAATTAATTTGTTACTAGGTCCGCAACACCTAATACATACTTGCATATATTAGTTCTCCGCAACAAAAAGTACATAACTGTGCGTTAAAAAACCGAAAATTCCATTTGAGAATGCACATGTTCAGTGCTTCAGAATAAACTCGGAAATATTCAGAAAGTAAAACGAAACGTAAGATTATGATTGTTTCTGTAATATGAACATCGATGAATTTGTTTCTTCTATGTCAATATTATCCATAATCTATTTTTTTTATGTACTTTTATAAATACAGTACCTAAAATGGATAGAATATTAGGTAAATGAAAAATTAAACGAGATAATATGATAAAATGTAGTCCATTGAGCAGTATTAAATAGGAAGTCAGATTTCATTGATGATGGAATTAATTAATTACTCCTGGAGATTCATTAACGAGAGTGAATTGAAGGAATCGTTTAGTGATTTCTTTTTTTAATGAACAATACAAAAGTCATTTGGCTGAGCTATCTGATCTTATTGATAACCAAAAATCACAACTTGTTATAGACTGTGGCACGTCAGTAAAATTAATGTTAAAATTAAATTCTAAAACAAAAGCATTATTTTGGTGTATTGAATGATAAACTACTTTAACGGCCTTTAACTTACTTTAACACGCTCTGTGTTATTTAAGCTGAATTTTGAAAGAAGGTAAAATACCAATCGATATTCTAAAGATAAAATCGTAATCGTTTCTTAAAGTGAAGATACCAACGAGTGCCAACGTTTATAGGCGAATCATTACTATGTCCATTTTTGAAGATAACTGAACGAATTATAAAAAATTGTATTGACTCAATTTTCCTGGCACACTTTCTTTTATGCCAACATGGTTTTACGATTGGTGGATCGATAATTACAAAATTTCTATCCATGTGGAAATATGTTAAAATACTGAAAGTGAAGAATATGAATGTACAAATAGTCCGTATTTATATTTCAAAGGCCTTTGAATCCATATAATTTTGATGCTATTAGGTAGGTATTTAGATCATTAAACGTTGACCTCATTATCCCTATGTTATATCGCTATTATTTATATAAAAGAAACATAAATATTAAAATAAATATTATGCGATCCATATTACTAAACGTTAAAACTAAATTATCACAAAGATGAAGCTTTTGGCCGATACCAATGAAAATCATATTTGCGAATTTTCAAGAAAAGGTTGTTAATGGCCAAATATTTAAATGATTTGATCGCCTAAAATTCAACTTTCCAATTGCTCAAATATATATATTGAGTTATATAAAAATAAAACAACAATTGATAAGCACGATTTGAGTAGGCATTTATAAAAACTAGGACTGATGATTTATTTTACGAAAACAAAAGCGTTAAAAATTGAACATTGAACAGAATTTAACAATTCCTATAATTAATTAAACAATACTTATTTTAATGGTGATGGTATAAATGCCGTTTTTTAAGATAAAAAAATAATAAGAGGACATGAATCCAGACACGATCATTCAATATACAGCCTCTGTCGAGATATGCTGAAAGAAAAGTTGATTGTGCTATGAAAACATAGAAGATAATACAAATATGAATCCTTTTGAAATGCGAGCTTTAATAAAATTCATTGTACCCTTCCTGTGTGCAAAAAAAAAGAAATTTTATCAGATACAAGAAACATTTCTTTCTCATTATCTCCTCAAGTATCTACTAATAAACATATCTTTATATATAAATTGGAAAGCAAAACAAGATAGAAATATGTGAACATAGAGAGAGTGTGAGAATGTGCGCCCAAAATTCCAAAGTGTAGCAAACAATTCATTTATTCATTTGGGAAATCAATAATTTCTTGATCAACTAATGAGATTATTTGAAGTTATCAATATATTTGCAAATTGGACCACGATATACCTTATTCTACAAATTCGAAATGTAACCTTAAATATTATCGGCCACAAAATTTAGGAGTTATTTAATTGAATAGTCATGCTTCCATTATATAAATGAGTGCCAAGTAATCTAAAAATAGCCGGATTTTTCTTGAATGAATTAATCACCTTCATAATAGCATTAAAACATCTAGAGACAAAGGCTTTTGATGTATCACTAAAGACTACTAACTAGGCAAGAGTCACTGCAGCCGGTGAACATATGATAGAGGCCCTTAGACTGCAGGCGATATTGATTACCTCACAGACGCCAGATCCGTACCAGTTTGAAAGTAAGATATACTCTTTAGAGATATTGTACTTGGGTTAGTACATCGCGTGCGACAATTCAGTTTGGTCGGCTGTACTAATATAACTAATTTGTTCAAATGCCCTTGAGATTGACAGTCATTTCAATATAAATAACACTTTTATGAAAGATGATCTAACTGAAAATCAGAAATAATATACGATAAAATCGTACGCGGATCCGAAATCAACCTAGATTGAAAAAATGTACTTAAATACCTTTACTAACCAATTTTTACATTCTATGAAAAGGTATAAATTTCGATAGAATAAGTGTAATGGAATCAATTTGAATTATCCTTCAGACCTAAGTAAAATTAATATCCCAAAAGCTATTCTCAATCGCAAAGCAAGGAGCGCACCGAAGTATAGAAAATGCATTGCTCAAAACTAGCATGAACAAATAATATGAAGCCTTGAACGCATTGAAGCAAGAAATGTTCAAAACACTCTTATAATATTTTCAAATAATCTTTGTGCAACAAATCATCGTAAAGTTCATGCGTAAAAAAATCTAAAATTGTAACGGCTCAAATTAATTCTTTTTGAACATCCACACTCTGCTAAAACTCACAATCTATAACAGCGTATACCTGTGAATGTCTCACAGGCCCAATTAAGGAATGTCAACAGTTAACTGCTTTCTAAATTTAAAATGTTTACGCCTCAAATTAATTCACCGATTTTTTCCGAAACAAATTCAATTATTTATACGTTTGACCAATGAGAACACCCGATTACTGTTAACCAATTACGTGCAACTTCAAATCTATGTAAGCGCGATGCGATTCCACGCAGTAACATTCTGCTCTGCTCGCTACCTATGATCGCTGTTCCATTTTCTGCTGCATTAGCTATATACGACGACTTTTCTATTAGCTTTTAACACCCTGTGTCACTGATTCGACTACACTTCAGTCACGCCAATGATCTTGTTGCTGTGCATCCAATCATACGTAACCGATCATTTATTTATCGGATTTCTACTTGTGCTAGCCATATCAGCGTTACAGCAGACCTTCAACAAGACTACTCAAGGCCTTCGAACAACAATTATCCCATCCTTTTTCGTAAATTATATGTGTTCACTTGCGTCTGCTCAAAAGATCACCAGCCAGGGAACAGAACACAAAGAGCCAATAACTAGAATGCCTTATGAACATCAACACTGTGCTAATACTCACAAGCTCTCACAGCATTTGCCAGTGAATGTCTCAATGGCCTTATTAAGGACCACCGACATTAACTGTTCCCTCGGGATCCTTTTTGTGTCTTAATAGTAATTTTGCACGACACTTTAGCCTGATCGTTACAACAGCGACCGTGCCAGGATCGGAGAGCAATGGAACAGTTGTGACTTGCTAATTCACTTGTCCTCTAAATACAAATTCATTGAGCAATTCCTCTTACAATTCTGCTTTTTTTGGTGCTTTGAAATATTTTTGGATAGGATTTATTGGTGAAATGCAATTCTAATGGACGAAGATGCTATAGCTGCTTTAAATTCCCTGCACATTCTCCCTTCCATACCGTTATACTCGTGGTGGAAGGCAATAGTCTGGCGTATAGTGCATCCTATGAAATGCAAGGTACATCTAAAACAATCAGATGAGAATTAACTACCTCTATCAGTTATTAGTTCGTTGGGAACACCATTGTGTTATCCATGCAGAGATAAAACCATTAGTGTGCTGGAATTTTTCTTTTTCCATATAGCACACTCGGAGACACATCGCTTAGCATTCTGCGTGAACATATGATACAGGAAACGATCTTTAACAAGTTTGACAGACGCTTTACTACCCTGGTGTAAAATAGAGTGAATGAAGTCAAAGACCTTCTTCTGGAAGCTGATGAGCAGACCGGGCTTGTGGGGCTGCGTACTTGTGAAGTAGACGATCGGTAAACATTCCCAGATTCGGAATACGAACTTGGTGGGAAGAAAAACTGATTATCTTTAAATATGAGCGTCACCGCGTTCTTCAGTTCACACGCGGGATGTTGTAAATGATGGTTTATTGAGAATCACGGAGTAAACTGAGAATGAGGCATGCTAATGTGGTTGTACCGAGACGTCTGTCGTAGAAAGTGCGTCTGTAATGTTTTGCTCGCACATTCAGTCTAATTTGGTACATTTACGAAATACTTCACGTCTATCCATCGTCCACATCGACATTGTTAATCTAAGTCCGGTTCAAGTTTTAGTTTTCATCTAACTATGATTGATAGATTCACACGATATCCTGATCCTTTACCTCTTAGCATCATATCTGCCGATGTAGTCACTAATGATTTATCTCTGCACGGATAACACTACGGTGTACCTAACGAGCTTATTACTGATAGAGGTAAATAATTCCCATCCAATAGTTTTATGTGTACTTTGTGGTTCATTTAATGCAATTTACGCAAGAATAATGCCTACCACCACCAGTTTAACAGTATGGTTGAGAGAGTGCGTAAGGAATTCGAAGCAGCTTTAGCGTTCTCGTCTATTAATGGCAACAGGGTCGATGCATTACCTTTAGTACTTCTTTATTCGCGTCCCCGTATAAGAGAATCTATCTGAAAGTCTGCGTAGCAACACCTTTATTGCGTCTGTTTAGTCAGGTTCCAAGTTTACTATCGGCCTAAAATAAACCAGAAGTCGAAAGTTCTCAACTCTGCCTTCATTTAAGTAACATGTCTGGCCAGCAGCAGAGACAGGCTCTCATCGGCAGCTCCATAGCTACAATTAATTATTTGTACATAACGACGCTGTCGTTGAACCATTGCAACCTAAGTATCAAGGTCCTTACTGGATATTGTTCAGACATTCTATATATTCCATTATCATTCAAGGTGTATCACCTACTTTGGTAAGCATAGACAGGTTCAAACCTTTTAATGAACCGCCTGATCCTAGTTATATAAAACCTTCTACATGCAATTCATGCTCTACATTCCTACAACCTCAACCATTTAATAAATTGAAATATGTTACACGACATGGAGTAGATTATTTACCTGATTCTCGGGTTGCGTTCCAAGTTGTTTGCATCCGCTGGCTTTCTGATTTTGCCAGATATTTCTACCTCGGGATATGGAGGCCTTTCTTAATGGAAAGCACATCACACACACGTATGACAATCAATATTTCATGTGGAAATTTCTAGTTTAAACTGTCCCGTTTACACTTGTTGTTAGATCTCTTAAGCATAACTTGTTTTTTACTAGGTAAGTGTAGGTCAAATTTTTTTGTGTATTTGGCTGCATGTGTACACTCTTCAAAAATCAGGAAGACAGCGGATGCAAACAACTCGGAAAGCAACCCGAGAATCAGGTATGTAATAAATTGTTTTTCTTCATATGTAAATGATAGAAGTTATTCAATAACTCTTCATTATTCTACGTATCACATGCCATTTTTGCGCTCTAATTCATGTGACTTGATCACCTCAAGTAATATAACCAGCTATGTTTAGCTAAAATTTTCGTAGCGTCTATGCAAGTTTCTTCGATATTATACCATTTCTGCGGCAGGTTTTGAATACATTAATTCTTTTTTAACATTTGATTTACATGTAGTATTGTTTATACACCTTACAGTTGCACTGTATGGCTCATGCCCAAGCCCAAAGTTGCTTATGTTGATATGACCATTCTACGTACTAGAACATTTATTAATCGGATTTCTACGTGTGCCAGCCATCTCAATGTTGTCGCAGACTTTCAACAAGACTAGTGAAGGCCTTCGAATGACAATTACCACATCCTGTTTGTCAATTCTACTTGTTCACATACATCTGCTCAAAGGATCACCAGCCAACGATCAGGACACTAAGAGCCAAAAACTAGAATGACTTCTGTATATTCACACTCTCAAAGCATTGTGGGTGAATATCTCCAAGTCCCTATTATTGACCACCAATAGTAACTACTTCCTCTGTATCCTTGTTGTTTTTTATAAGTAACGTTGCACGGTATTCTAGCTTGATTGTTAAAAAAGTTAGTTTTATATAACGAACTGTAACGACACAAAG
Source organism: Eudiplozoon nipponicum (assembly GCA_029291075.1). Lineage (NCBI taxonomy): Eukaryota > Metazoa > Platyhelminthes > Monogenea > Mazocraeidea > Diplozoidae > Eudiplozoon > Eudiplozoon nipponicum. The sequence continues at coordinate 9,700 of JAQBSW010003250.1, forward strand.
CAATTCGCCGACATATTGCGTAAATTAAATTTAGTTCAATTTGCGCAGCACCAATGAGAATAAAGCAAAATTTTCCGTTAACCAATGGTGTGCGAGCAGTAAATCTATACTATATAAGTACGGTGAATTTACCATGCATGTTAGTTGTCGCGTTTGCCTTCTGCTGTGCGTAACCAGTGCGTGCTCTCTTCGATCGTCACCTACGCTGATTTTTGAGCTTGCTTCACACACATTGGCAATTTCAATCACGCCAATCCTGTTGCTGCACAACTAGTGAGACAGAGCACATATACAGTTGATCCTTTCAGTCAGCCAGCTACTGCAGAACTTCAACGAGAATACTCAACTACTCACTCGCCACGGATGTCAACGCCACAACAGAAGAAACAACAACCCAAGTCAACCAGAGCTGGTCTCAAGTGTCTAGCAGTACTTCTAGACACTGCTACACTAACTGACTTTCTCGGAATTTGCCGGAGACCGCAATACCCACCCTAATAAGGGCCCAACAGTACTAACTCAGCCATCCTCGGCTCCTAACTGACTTTGTAACGTCCTACGGCATTTACTTGAAGCTGGGGCATGTACAAAATTGGAGACCGCGCCAGGGCACTGAGTATTGTACTTTTTTAGACATAAGAAAACTTTTGGTATAGATACTATTGACTGTGTTTCTTTTTCATTTTTTTGGGAGTACAGTAAATTGACATTTGCGTATAGGTTTTATTCTGGTTGTTAGTCTCTCTAAAGTCGAGCTCCTCTGGGCAATTTTTGTTGAGTATTTTTTCTATTGAATAATATTTTTCCTACGTACAAAACTGTACATCCTAGTGATCTGTGAAAGAACATGGACTGTACGAAAGTGTAGAACTGACTTTTGTTTTGTGAAGGAACTAATTTCATCTGTGTTCTGCGTTCATCTTGGCAGATTCAACTGCGGAAGATTCTGTTTCAAATTTGTAAACCCTTCGTGGTTAAACGTTTCGATTAAAGTCTTTTTATACATTTTCATCTTGCTTATAAATTTATGCTTTTGAGATCCAGTAAGATTATTAGAATTTCAGGTCCGATTTTAGATATTGATGTTCCTATTTCTCCCCGTTTCCAGATTATGACGATCATCAAAAACTGTCAAAAGTTTTTGCTAAACTACCTTCTGAATTGCAGCAACGGATTAATCCAATGCTTGAGGCCATTAGAAAGCTACCTAATCCAGTTTTGGGCTTACAAAATGAAGTAGAATCCTTGCTGGGTCTCACAGAAACTGAACAGATAATGAATAAATACGCGCAGTTAGACATGCCAAACCTTGGCCCCATCGAGATTTTAAGTGAATTACGAAAATGTTGGTATAAAACCAATATTTCTGACAATGAAGCTAAGGTTGTTTTATTAACAATCTTCCACAATCACTAAAATTATTCGCCAGACAGCTCCCCAACACTCTCCCTATAGATGACTTATCTGAGAGATGTGAGTTAGAATTTAGGGTTTTGGAACCAAAGTTAAATTCGTCATACTTTTGTCCGCCCCCGCAGGATGATATGCTCTCTTTTGTAGAGATGACAGTAGCGAACATTGCCAAAGTTCTAGAAGGATTATCCATAGGGAGATCAGAGTTAAATCAGGTGAATTCTCAATCAAATTTTACGCCCAAAACACATTATAACAGTAGGTGGTGATCAAGATCCCCGCAATTCTTTAACAGATATGCTCCAAAGAACTGGTGTTATAATCATCAGAAGTTTTTTATTCATGCCAAGTCTGTCTTTGTCGTTCCAAAGAATTTCCGAATGAATGTCAATTTTCACAGTTGGCGGAAAAGGAAACAGAATACAGGCAAAGTGTTGCATCAGGATCGGGAAACGTATGGCGCAGAAAGTAGAAGACCGTACTTTCTGCGCATCAACGGCATCAACGGCGCCACAAGGAAGAAATCACTTACAATCCGACATTCCTATCGATTCTTTTCTTCCACACCGAATTTGCCACATAGGTAGCCAAATGGACAATTCTAATCGCAATCACCAGCCTACTTGTTTGCATGACCCGGCCAAACGGCCAAACGAAATTATGCACCTTGATTTCAGAACAGGCGAAGAATTCATCGTAGACATAGGAGCAGCAGTCTCAGTTTTCAAGGGTTATTCAATGGCCGAGTTGTTGCTAGGCTTTCTACTCGCAACAGCTACAGGCGAGGCCATACCTACTTATGGCTGTTGGTTTCGCACACTTAACATAGGTTTACGGCGTGAATTTACTCATAACTTCATCGTCGCCAAGGTCTCACACAATATAATAGGCTTTTATCTCCTTTTGAAATTTCGGCTCATTGTTGATCTTGCAAATCAAAAGATCATCGACCCCTCACCGGACTTGAGCTAAGTTTTTGGACACTTGCCTCCAAGCGTTTGGAGTTACAGGTCATTCAGCCAACCCTAGTGCATCATTCAGCAGAGATAAAAGCAGCTTTCCGAGAACACAAATCGCTTCTCAATCTCAGCAAGTCAGAGCTACGTACCTTCAACACGGTACACCATATCGTCACAGAAGGAGAACATTTTGCACTCAAGAAGTGACCACTGGCCACTGCGAAACTGAAAGCTGCCCAAAAGGTGTTTTCAAGGCCGCTGGTAGAGGGAATCATCAGACCATCGCAAAGTTCATGGGCGTCACCACTGCACTTAGTCTCCAAATCAAACGGATCCTACAGAGCCTGCGGAGATAACCGCAAGTTAAATTCAGTGGCAAAATCTGAAGCTATCCCATCAACTCGTTAGCAATTGCCACAATGCTAACGCATCCAGATTTTCTACGACCATTTCTACTCACGACAGATGCTTCTGAATTCGCTATTGGAACAAGAGATCTACGGATTTCGGAAGCCTATCAATTTCTACTGGCGTACTCTCCAACCAGAAGAAACGAGATACGACACTTTCGGTCAAGAACTCCTCGCCATCCACGACACAGTGCGTCATTTTATCAGCATCATTGGCAGCAGCAGATTTGTTGTTTTCACAGATCATGCACCATTAGTTAGCGCACATCAAAACGCGACTTCAACTATCACCAAGTATCCTGTCAGAGTGGAAAGAAAGCTTACACATCTAAGCGAATAGTAATTTGATATCTTTCATGTAAATGGCGAACAAAACTTCATTGCAGATGCTCTTTTGAAGCCAGACGTCTCGTTACAACCACCTTCGCCGTCGCCATTCACTATCAACTCCGTGACACTCAGTGAACCTGCATTAACGCCATCTCTCCTGCAAACGGAACAGCGCGGTGATATTCACAATAAAAGTCCAGTAACTCGTCACCCTACCAAGTTCATATGCCGTCTCTGGGAAGGCTTACCAATTGTTTACTTCACGGGTACACAGCCCAACAAGCCAGTTCTGCCGACCAGCCTTTAGAGAAAAGTTTTCGGTTCAATTCACTCAATTTCTCACCCAGGAAGCCAAGCGACTGTCCGACTTCTTACAGATCGTTTCTGGGATCACAGACTTAGGCAGAATGTTAAACGATGGGTCTCAGAGTGTGCAATTTGTCAGAAAAACAAGATCACGCGACACACTCGTTCTAAGTTGCAACATTTTCGGTCTACTTCTCGCCTAGCCATCGTCCACATCGACATAGTTCATCTGACAAAGGTTCAAGGTTTCAGCTACCTTCTAACTATGATTGATAGATTTACACGGTGGCCTGCGGCATTACTTCTTGGCACTATTTCTGCAGACTAACTAACTAACGGTTTTATATCTGCATGCATATCCAATTATGGTGTTCCCAATGAGGTCATCACTGACAGAGACACTTGCTTCTCATCGGATCGTTTCAAAACCACCTTGCGGTACATGTGATGCACCTTACGCCAGATGACTGCCTACCATCCCCAAGCTAACGGTATGATAGAGAGTATGCATAGGGAACTCAAAGCTGCTTTAGCATCCTCGTCCATTAATGGCAACTGGGTCAATGCACTACCTTTAATTCTGCTTGCCATGCATTCCCGTACTCGTGAATCCATTAAAACGTCTGCGTAACAACTCTTGTATGGCATGGATCTACGCCTGCCTAGTCAGCTCCCACGTCTACTACCGGCACAAGATGACCCACAAGACGAAGCTTCCCGCCTTCGACTTCATTTCGGTAACATGTCCGAACAGCAGCCGAGACACACGCCTCGTCCAGTCTTCGTTCACCCACAGCTCCACAGCTGCAAAAGAATACTCGTTCGCAACGACACTGCTGTTGCACCACCAGGACCAAAGTTTCGCGGTCCTTACCCGGTTTTGCTCAGACAACCCAAATATTACATTATTATGCCAGGCGCGACACCGACATCAGTAAGCATAGACAGGTTGAAACCGTTTATCGAACCGCCTGATCCTGAGACAATTCAACCTTCTACGCACATCTGCCTACAATCTCAACCTAGCAATAGCTTGCTTTGCATAACGCGTAATTGATATTTTTAACATTAATTTTTCGTTATTCTACGTATCAAAATTTTTAACTTTACGCGCACCACTTGCGCCCTATGTCACGCAACGTGACCTATGAATCCACATGATTCATTTTATTTTTCTCACACTCACTTGTCTCACGTGGTATAACCAGCTGTTCTTAGCTAACAATTGTGTAGCATTTTGAACAGTTCTTTGGTATTATGCCATCTCTAAGGCAATGTTCGAGTACATATTTTTATGCAGTTACCTTTTGATTTTCATGTATATATTTTTACATTATAATGTATGGCTCACACCTGAGCTCACACTGCCTATTTTGGTATGACCAGCTACTTAGAGCTAACGCTTTCGTGTAGCAACACTAAGTAGTTATCAACTTCATATCATGGTACAGGCCACTTTCAATGCATATCTCAACTTCATCAGTTGCACAGAGACCACTCTACAAATATCATGACCAAAACGTCGAGCATACACTAGCTCCTTTGGTCGTATACAAACACACTGACGGCGATCCACTCTGCCCAGGTTTTAACTTAAACCTGGCAACTTCAGTGGCAATCTACCTTGAAATCCTCACGCTGTGGCTCCAAAATCTTACACTGCTCTATTTTGCCTTCAAGCGATATGACCGGCCACTACAGCCAACAATTTGTGTAGCAATTCCTAGTGGTTACTTGGCAACATATAATTGTTGAAGCAATTAACAAGCATAATTCAGCCCAGCATTTACGGTATATATTTTATAGCTATGGGCAGAAGAATAACCAGTTGCTTAACTTGGTTCGAACTCTGCCATACATTTCTTATCAAGCCTCGCCGAGAGAAATGTTCCTTTTTTCAGAGAGAAAAGTGATGTAACGACACAAAGAAATTCGCCGACATATTGCGTAAATTAAATTCAATTAAATTTACGCGGCACCAATGAGAAAAAAGCGAAATTAGCCGTTAACCAATGGTGTGCGAGCAGTCAAATCAATATTAATGAAGCACGGTGAATTTACCATGCAAGTCAGTTGTCGCGTTTGCCTTCTGCTATGCGTTACGTATGCGTGCTGTCTGCTATTGTCACCTACGCTGATTTATGGGCATACTTCACACACATTGGCAATTTCAGACACGCCAATCATGTTGCTGTACAACTAGTAAGACGGCGCAACGTCTAAAATTGGTCCTTTCAGTGAGCCAGTTACTGCAGAACTCCAACGAGATTACTCAGCTACTCACTCGCTACGGATGTCAACGCCACAACAGAAGGAACAACAATCCAAGTCAACCAGAGCTGGACTCAAGTGTCTAGGAGTACTTCTAGACACTGCTACACTAACTGACCTTCTCGGCATTTAGCGAAGAACTCAATACTTGTCCTAATAAGGGCTCCCAACAGCAATAACTCAGCCATCCTTGGCTCCTAACCGACTTTGTAATGTCGTACTGCATTTGAATAGAGCTGGGCGTTTACAGATCAGATGTGGTACTTCAATTTTTCCATGCAGTCCGTCAATAAAATTGCCTATTTCACTGCAATAAAATTACAAAATTACAGTGATTTATTTATACCTGTTTTACTACACATGTGACGATATGCAAATATTGCTACCATTTTCAAACAGATGTATTGAATTGGTACTTTGTTTTTTTACGGTTATAAATATGAAAAAAATTAACTTGTATTAGTTTACAAAGTGATTGGAATAAAAATAATATAAATAATATTTATTTATATTACGTAATTAAATGTAAGAATATTACAAGATATTGTATTTATTTTTCTATTATATCTACTTTACGCTTCATACATATTCCATAATTTTAATTTAGTCAGCTAAAACTTCTGGTGCCGGATTATTATATGAAAGAAATGAAGCCCGACGACGATGTCGGTAAGACTTAATGCCAAAATTTTTGGCTTTATGCTTTTAAAAATGTATTAACTCAATCAATAGACGGGGTTGAAGAGCGCGTTATTAATGAAGAGTACAAAATCTGGAAAAAGAATACTCCGTTTTTGTATGACATGGTTATGACTCATGCTCTTGAGTGGCCCAGTTTGACGGCTCAGTGGTTACCAACTATTTCTAGGTAATTATGTCAATTTCATTTTTTGAATTTTTTGTTTTGCGCACGTTATCTTATAATGTTTTTTTTAGGCCCGAGGGTAAAGACTATTCGGTACACAGGCTTATTTTGGGAACTCATACTTCTGACGAACAAAATCATCTATTAATTGCCAGCGTTCAATTGCCAAACGGTAATGTGCAGTTTGATCCGAACAACTATGACGCAGACAGAATGGGTAAGTATATGTCTGGGATCTGCCATTTGTTTTTCATTCTGATCTAATACCTCCTTGTAGAGTTTGGTGGGTTTGGCGCGGTTACTGGAAAAATCGAAATAAACATTAAAATTAATCATGAAGGTGAAGTTAATCGTGCCAGATATATGCCGCAAAATCCTTGTGTAATTGCCACCAAAACCCCAAGCAGCGATGTCCTTGTTTTTGATTATACTAAACATCCTAGCAAGCCTGAATCTTCTGGAAAATGTAACCCACAATTGCGTCTTCGTGGTCATCAAAAGGAAGGTTATGGTTTGTCTTGGAACCCAAATCTAAACGGCTACTTGCTCTCTGCTTCCGATGATCATGTAAGTAAAGGCGATATATTTTTTAATATAATGCTGTTCTTTGTTTATATTCCTAATTTTTTTCTTATAGACTATTTGCATGTGGGATATTAACGCTCAGGCTAAGGAAAACAATGTGATTGATGCTCAAAAAGTTTTCACCGGACACACAAGTGTTGTAGAAGATGTTAGTTGGCACCCTCTTCATGAATCCGTGTTTGGATCTGTCGCTGACGATAAGCGTCTAATGATTTGGGATACTCGATCTCCGTCTACGAGTCAACCGAGTCATAAGGTCGAAGCCCATTTGGCTGAGGTCAATTGTCTCAGTTTCAATCCGTTTAGCGAGTATATATTGGCCACCGGTAGCGCTGATCGCACGGTTGCTTTGTGGGATCTTCGTTCTCTTTCATTGAAGCTACATTCTTTTGAATCACATAAAGACGAAATTTTCCAGGTATGCAAAAATTTAACGTTTGATTACCACTAAAATGTTTATTTTCTAGTCATGTAATATGATTTTATGTTGTATTAATGTAATTAATAAAGATATTAAAATTTTGAATCCAGTTTCATCCGATATAAGTGTGCTCACGTAGTGATTTGTTACTGATTCGGGTTGCCTGTTAATAGCGTAAACGCTATTAGTTTTTCTTTTGTTGACGACTACATTTGTTCTTATGCATTTTGTGGAGTGTGAATGATAATTGTTTACAGTTGGTGCTGTTTCAATTACTGATGTTGCCTTTCGGGCTACTTCTAAGGTAGATGGGTGATTATTTGATTGTATGGCAGTGAAACTATAGTCACTTAAGTATTTTGTAAGACTATGATTGTAGATGATTTATATCTGCCATTCAAATGGACTTGCTGCCAGTCATACATGTAAGAGTTTATATAACACATTTTGAAGAGTACTTTGAAAGAATTACCTTGAGTTTTGTCTTTAATCTTTGAATCACACGTTATTTTCGCCAATATTTTCTAGGTTCAGTGGTCTCCTCATCAGGAAACAATTCTTGCTAGCTCTGGCACAGATCGACGTTTACATGTTTGGGATCTTAGTAAAATAGGTGAGGAACAGACATCGGAAGACGCAGAAGATGGGCCTCCTGAGCTGCTATTTATTCATGGTGGTCACACCGCAAAAATATCTGATTTTTCGTGGAATCCCAACGATCCGTGGGTTATTTGCTCAGTTTCCGAAGATAACATTTTACAAGTGTGGCAAATGGTATGTTTTAATTATTATAATTAGTCATTTGATTTGTTTAGCTAGTTAATTTGGATATATGCCATAATTTATGCATTTTCTCTTTTGTTTTAGTCTGAAAACATTTACAATGACGAGGAGCCCCCACTCATTGCCGAAGAAAATTAATTTGACATTTCAGATTTATATCATAATCAATATGCATGCAAATGGAATTTCTATCATTGATCTGCATTTTCTATACCGGTTTCATTATTGAAATTTTTATCTCTCATCTGATTTATTTAAATACATTTTCGTACCAGAATTCGGTCCACCTTTTTCTTATTTTTAAGTAATTGCTGTAATGTGTGTAATGGTCATAAAAAGAAAATATTTTTCCATTATCATGTATAATAAATTTTTAAGACTATAAAATTAACTACTTTAGGACTGAAGATATTACAACGAATTTGCGTAAATTTTGCAAGACTGATAATATGGACAAATAACGACGCTTAATTCATAGTATAACAGAGATATCCGACGGAGTTAATGAATTCTCGCTTTGTAGCGTGTGTAATTGTACATTCAGTTCTTATACGCGATGGGCTTTGTACATATACATGTTAATTGCGTCGTTCACAAGGACTATTCACTAATTCCTCGGTCGCTTGATATCTGTTAATTTACGTCTGTCGAAGTGTTTCATAACAATCAAGAGTAGTAGGATGTTATCAGCAGAATTTCTTAATCACCTTAGTACAAAAGCGTGGCTAACGATTAAGTGACCCCAATTTTGCTCAGTTAAGGCATCAATTCTATATTTCAGTGTGGTTTACATTGTGCTTTTTGGTGTAGAAGTTAATACCTTGCATATCAGATTGATAAAGGTGCTACCATAATCTATGTAATAAAAACTGTCAAAATAGACAACTACGCAATTAATTTCGAGCAAATGCATAATTAACAGGTTAGTTTTAGTTCACAATGTTTTCTCAGCCGCTTCCGGCAATGAGATATAGCATTGCAACTGGACGTATCACTGAAAGTTAGGACTGGGTGCTTAGAATAAAGAAATGGTTATATTTGGTTTATTACTCAATCAATCAATCGCGTTCCTTCTAAAAGTACCTTTATATGTAACGATGAAAACGTAATTTTTATTTATAAAATGGGTCAATCGGAATTGAGGTACGATAAAAGTGTGTTTCACTTCAATCCATTATACAAGCCTTGTCATATATTACTAGCGATTGGTCAGAACACAACAGTGTCTCAAATGCCTTCATTGTGCATATGGATGGTGGAGCTGCAATACCAGTGTAAAATGAAACGACTTGAAGACTTGACAGCTACCCATAGTTCAACATCATATGCCGATGCGCATATACCAGCAAATCGTTTCATTTGACATCAGCGTAATATGCTGCCCTGTAATATTATGGCAAGCGTTAAATTCGACCATAAATAATCTGTTTAATGGCTTCCCCATTTAACGCCCTACTATGTTTTCACGGAAATCTGGTTTCATTTTGCGAGCTTGAAGTAAACACCAATCCCATTGTGTTTAACCGGTCGTCGAACAACAGAAAAAATGCCGACAGTCAGGCGTATTGACAGGTTTCGAACTTCCATCATCATCAGAGTACACCGCAATTCATATATATGGAAAAAGAAATAAGATCGGCGGTTCTCACCGCTAGTAGTCCCGCAAACATACTGACTGTACTTTTACCGTGTTGTTCGAAGACTGGTTAAATACAATGGGATTGGTGTTTAATTCAAGCTCGCAAACTTGATTTAAAGAGTTGTTACCACCACCCGCACAATCATTTCTTGTTTAATTGTATTGTCTCTATATGTAGATGTCGCGAAAGCTGCAATCAGTTAATGTTCGTGACTGCCTAAAAATTGTGCAGCCGACATTTCCAGTTAAGTTCAATATATGCGAGACTGCTAGAGGTGAGAGCCGCATACCTAAATTTGATTTCCATATATATTCAATGCGGTTTGATCCTCGATAGTCAGTTTACCGCCGTACTCTGATGATCATGGAAGGTTGAAACGCGTCAGTGCGTTGCGACTGGCGGTAGTTTTGTTATATTGTTCGACGACAGGTTAAGCACCAAGGGGTTGGTGCCTATTTCAAGCTAACACTAAAAAATTGATTGCTGTTTTAACATCAATTGTATGTCCAAATATAACTGTTCGTTTTACAGGATATAATACCAAAGTAATCCAATCTAAAAGTTGAATTTCATAGTCACCTTTGTTTCACACTTACAGATGGAATATAAAACAGCTTACGTCGATCGTTGTACACAAATGATATCCTATTGAAATAGCTAAAAATAAATATGATTAACAATAAAGTGCACATGCAACTAAGATTTGTTCTGTTGTCCAAGAAATGTAGGCCATCTGTTTTGTTGTGCTAAAGTACATGGCTGTATTGAATAAGATCCGTCTTGTTTTCTAGTATCTCCAAGAGCTTACGTTAAGATCATGACTGACAGTCGGGGGTCATTAATTAGGAACGTTCATTAATACTATTTTATTTTGCATCAGGAATCAAACTTCGTACAATTAAAAGTGTTGAAGTATTTATTTGGCAGGTAACTAAGATATAATTATTTTAGGAGATATTTAATATTGTAGATGCACTCCAGTCTTGCTTCAATTATAGCGTTGAACTAAAACAGGAAGGTGTTTGTGTAATTGCTACTTTGGGTCTCAAAGCATCATCAGAAGTGTAATTAAAGTCGCATTATATTTATCTGTGAGATATTAATGTAAACATTGTTATACGCAACAACGATAGCTAAGGGTAATATATTCACATTGCTTTTGAGCACGTGTGTGATTTAAAATTCTGGATAAACTTTCAGCACATAGGCTTTATTATAGGGTCAAAACATAAAATTGGACATTATTGAGGGTAAAGGGACCATCGAATTCTACAAAGATCCAGTGAGATTTTTTGAGGCAACATTACTGAGTAAATATAAATTTTCTTTCTTATTTCATTATTCCATGCATTGAGCATGCGGGCAGTACACTCACTTAGACAGCTGTAAATAATGCTGTTAATTTATCCAGTTGGGTTTGTAAACACGAAGCAATAAATACATACATATAAAAGATAATGGTATCATGATGTGAAGTCTAAAAATTCAATATGACAAAATTATTGACACTAGCGTTCATACGACAGGTCAAAACGTGTTACTTGTCTGAAGTCCCAAGTCAATGTTTGCGAACTTTTAGTTACCTTTTAGCTTATTTGTGCTTGGTAAAAAAATTGTTGCCAGGTACGCCTTACATAGTATATAAATGCGTAAATTTTGTTTATACGCACTCTAGAATATATAACTATGAAAACTTATTCCATTAATATTGAAATATGCAGGCTTTCGTTTTAATAGGAGAAGTCATAAGCTGATGGATGCTGCGAAAATGAGTCGATCCTACTTATAATTAGCTTGGCAATTTCCGTAGGTAAACTTGCGAACATGTCCTTAAAGTGAGACATGATTAAAAGTAACTAATATACACGTTATTGTAGAAGTCGAATTGTGTGTTTAGAGTAGTACCTCAATAAAAGCAACAGCAACAACAAAGCAGTTCTATTGTACAATATGGATTGTCTATAAATTCTCTGAACTTATACGGCACATACTGACTGCTTTTTAATCTAAAACAAGATAAAGCAGCAGTAATAGTTGATAGTTTTCACTATTCCCTCCACAGTTAATTACTATTCAGCAAACAGTATTTTATTGTTGCATATTGAAAAGCGGTACTTTAATTTCGTATGCTGGCCTTTAAAATTCTCATATATCAATTCAAAACTGAAAAATAAAAGTTAGGGAACATGAGACACTTATGAATAACATGGCAGATTTGACAAATGATAAGCGCCTTGAAATCGGAAATAGTGCATAGATTAAATAAATAGAGCTGTATGGAACATTTCGCCTATTACTGTGTTAACCACCCAGCTTGCTAATCAAGGCGAATTTGTTGGAAATTTCGAACTGCAAAAGGTAAATAAAATTATGATTTTTTCCTATTTCAGCGCTCAACAATTTCAACGAGATCATATATGGAGATTTTTTCGTATTATATTTGGCAATTGTTTATAAATGGTAAATTTTAGAGAAAGAGAGGAGTTTATTGGAAAACTTGTCATTATTGGGCAGTTGAATTTCCGCTAGATCCGGTCTAGTCCCTTTGTCAGGACTCTTTTTGACCGCGTTCATATACGTGCCTGAATACTGATTTAAGTGGAATTTTTTTGGAACAAATAATCGTCTAACCAATAAGAAAGGTAAATTCAAGAGTTGTTGACTGGATTCATTGGTTCAAGAAGACAAGAGGAAAATATATTTCAAAACTCCTTTTGTTTATCCTCTGACATATCGGACAACCAATTTTGAATTGAGTTCAAAGTTTAAACTGCATATTCAAAGATAGGCTTTATGCAAATATTCCACATTTGCAATTATCTTTCTTTGACATTATATTTCTCCTTATCAATGGTCCATCGACTATTAACTTAGCCTACTTTCATCACAGTATGCCTCTCGACAGAAGCTGTAAAATGAAGAGCCATTCCAAGATCAATAACTTGCTGTCTTAATTGGATTTCGATAACATCATCATGGAGGTATATATAATTTAAATCAGATCTGCAACAAAATTTAACGCCTTTGTTTAAGATATAAATTCAATCAAGGCATCTTTCAATGTCTGGGCAAGTCATTATTATCTTATGGTCTATTGTTCGTAGTGTATTCGATATTATTTGGATCTATAGGGAAAACAATTTTCAAATCATTAGCGTATTTTCTAATCTGACCACCTAAAATCGCTTCTTGTATAAACGTGAAAACAATTTTGAGTAATATAGAACCCAAGCTCGAGACATTTGATATGCTGGATGTGACTCACAACAGTCTAGATTGCTTTTTGTTAACTTAAACTATCATGCATCTATTGTATAGAGAAAAAATGAATAGTCCTTGAATATATGGATTCACCTTTTTTTAACTTACTACCTTCATAATAGCTACAACAGTAATTGAATCAAAAGATTTTAAGATATCTATGATTATTAATGCAATTTTTTTCACTGAAAGCTATGATGGACAAAATATTTGTTATGGCTGAGTGACTTCTTTTAAATCCACGTTCAGATTTATCACAGTCTACACGTAAAATTTTATCAAGATGTTCTAATATTTAACGCTCAATTACCTTCAAGAGAGAAAGCATCCCAGTTATTAAAATTTAATCATGAACAACAACTGGTTTATTGATCTTAAGCGATGGATATGCTACTATCGTTAACATTTTGGACGAAAAAACACAGTCCCTTTCATTTAAAAATGAACAGTGGGCTAATAACCTCTGTAAGTTATTTATTGACATTCCTGAATGATCGTATTGCTATCTTGATTACATTTTCATAATTAGCCTAATTATTGTTTCACAGTTAAGTTATGATCCTTGCTGTTTGTTAAATAAATAATACAGTGAAGCAGATATGTTTTGCGTTCGTAACTTTGCACAGCAATTTACCGAACACATCTAATTAAAATATAGAGTCACTTTCGGTTTTATCCTTTGGTAATATCATCTCTTCAATTTCCTTTTATTTATAGCAAAGTTTAATAAGATTATAGCCCAATTTTGTATTAATTTTAAGCTTGAACAGTACACTCATTTCGGATCGTAGGTGAATAGCCATCAATAAAAGAGTACGTTTATTCATATATCATGCCCAGTCTAATCTTTGTAATACTTAAGATCAGATTAAATTTAACAATAGTATCCATTTCACTAAGTTCCATAGAGAATTATCAATCTTTTTCGGAACGAATTCAACATGCGAACGACTTTGGAACATATTAGACAGAGACAATAAAATATTTTGTGTCCAGACGCATATAACACTTATAATCAAACATCATACTTAGATAATAAAATATATTCCAGTTATTTCTGACAGATTTTATATCAGCGTCAGAGATGGTGAATATCCACTTTTCTACTTTTGGATTATCCCACTTCAAAACAATTTTCTCATGATCCAATTCACGGAAATAATTCACAACATACTAATACGGAGCCACAACTTGAGTCTCTAAATACACATAATCTAAGCACACAGAACCACAGATGAATAATTTTTATAAGATCATGACAAGCGTATGCGTGGGATATTTTACTTTTCTGCGGTTTGTCAAGAATATTTCTAATAATAAAAACACTTAACGAAATCTTTGATCTCAATAATACGAATATTCACAAAAACTAAGTAAATATCAAATTCAGGATTCTCATGCTTAACATTGGTTAGTTTCTCTGTCTGCTTTTCAAATACATTTGGCAATGCCACTTGTTTTCTTACTCCATTTTTAAAGTATTTAATGAGACCACAGTCCAAGCATTTAGGTTCATTGATTTAGTCGACATAATAATTGTTTTACAGTGATTACAACTTTTCTCTTTTCAGTCTCAATTTTTCTCTAAAGAAACTTCCTATCACGATGAAAGAAGCTCTTTTAGATGATGTTAATTCATTTTTTTACAATTCAGCTTATCCAATTGATTGAAGGAATTTATTAATTGCGAACCTGGATTAATTGAAATTACCTGATCTGCGTTTTTACTAACGTAGCTTTCATTGTTCCAGTAGTTTTCATTTGACAAAATAAAATAATTGATTGTTTGCCGGATTTTTAGAAAGCCTACGTACCACCGGCTTCAGTCGATAATATTTTTTGTCAACTCGAAAACAGGTCATAGTGACGAAAACTGTTTCAAAGCTTAAAAAAATATATTTAAAGCATTTGCTTCTACTCCAAACTTTTAACCAATTTATTAGTAATCAATATACAAATCCTATGGAGTATAAATGCATCATAAAAAAGGTATTAACTAAAAATATAATTACACAATCGCAAAATATTTCATTTATTGTAAAAAATGGCCATGAGAAAATTTTAAATATGACAAACGAAACGTAATTTTATGTTCCAAATAACGAGTTAATGTAAATCTTCTAAAATAACTCTTCTCAAAATATAACAAAAGTTCATTTCTTTTAGATTTCGAAAGGTGTACACAATGCTGTACCTGACGCTTTCGAATGCACGCGTGAAATAGGGATTGTGTCTTGATTTAACCGTAAACTGCTGTAAAATACTGGAGTAGGAAGGCACTATCGAGATATTAGTTGAATTTAATTAATCTAATTTTGCAAACTTCCGTTCAAAGGTTTTGATAACCACGCCAATTACATGATCCGCCTTTTGACTAACGCAGTTAGTTTTCCATTTGTTTTCTTACTTCAACAAAACATTTCGGCTGCCTTCTTCAGTTAGTCCATTCTAACCAGTTTTACCGAACAAACTGTTTTGTAAAACTGGTGAGGATGGACCAACTGAAGAAGGCTTCTGATAAAGGCAGCCGAAATACTTTGTTGAAGAAATAGAAATACTGGAAAGCTAACTGCGTTAGTCAACACACAAGTCAGGTAATTTCGATTTTGAATGGTTTTAGCCGGTGGTGCTCTCTGCCACTTCATGTTAGAATTAATGCGCAGCAAGTCACGAAAATAACGCCTCTGTAGTTACCACTTCTTTAGGTAATTAATAGACGTAATGTCTTACCATGGTAGACAATCGAAAGGGTGTGATTCAGTGTTCGAATTCAAGCATATTGTATGCTCATTGGGTTCGTACTTGCGTTCTACAGATTTGTATTGATGCCCATTCTTCGGACTTCTATAGCATATTCTGTGAGCAAATGCCAAAGAACATGGTGCCAATTTCGGTAGAAATTATACAAAATTGTTGGTCTTACTGTTGTTTACGAAGTATTTTAAACAGAAATTTTATTTTACGTCTTGTAGAAGGTTAAAGAATAAACAAGTGACACAAATATGCCGAAAATGACAACGTAGCCATCTAAATATGTCCAAAGCATAAACCAAATGATTCAGAAACACTGGAATAACATTAATCGCTAAATTTTAAAATAAGATATAAAAGCCAAATTCACACCCTCGATTATCCTAATTATATCTCTGCAAATATGTGCGAAACAGTTCTTCTTCTGTTTGATTGGTATCAACAATTATATTTCCATTGAACCTTCTTGTTCATTTTCTCAAACGAGTAAACTTCCCAATCCCGAACATATTCCTAGACGGGATAAATGTTTAAAAAATGATAAACTCTTCAGAAAATGTCTGATATTTCCGCTTATAGATGTGGAGAGAAGTTTATGCAGGGAAAACTGGCATTCGAATCAAAAGAAAGCACTACGTTCAGAGATATTAGTTGTCACGGCAATATTGTTGAAATTAATTTATAAATTTTTCAATTGTTGTGGACAATTCATCCAGGCCTAAAGTGTACATCCAGCTCACCAAATAGGGAAATATCAAACTCACCACCTATTATCAATCAACTGGCTTACAGTGATATGAAGTATGATCATAAGTACACATCATAAAACAATTAACAGAATCCTGCATACTTTTATAGTTTGATATGCTTTATGAAAGAAGAGGGTAAATTACAAATATTGATATGGAAAGGTAGGCTTAGTGTAAGTAAATTAGTTACAGGCAAATAAAAACTCTCAGATAAAGGAATTAACAAGCGATGGCGAAAGGTAAACAACTCATTGTCGTAAAATAAATATTAAGTGTTGAAAACAGTACATAGGTCGTATTCATATCAATCTTATGAACTTGTAGAAAAACAACAATCACAATTATTTTTCTACTATTGTACTGTATAGTGCAAAATGCCGTGCAAATTTCACGTTTACAAATATTATTTAAGGGGCTCTTATCACCGCATGCCGTTACAGCGTAACTTTTTCAAATAGAAAAATTATTTATATTGTACTCTTAAAATGCAAAAATGGAATGAAGGAAAGTCTTCCGACAAACTGACTGCGATACCTAACTTATCTTTGAATGATTCTTTTAAATCTGGGTAAAACGTCGATGTTTTAAAAATCAATCCACCATTCATAATATTTTTTGGAAACTGGAATTTAATTTACCATCATAAATTAATAAAAAACGACGACATCAACTATAACTTGGAATATGTCGATTATAGAACACAGTTTACGATGTTGAATAAAAAAATAAACTTGAAGATAATAAATAAAGGGAATATTTTGAGACTGTCAATGCCAAATATTTAATCCTGAGCATTTGATTGATGTAAGACATCGAAATTTAATATTAATCTATGTTGATCCGTAGCTCAATGTTATTATCTATTTAAAAAATGGCGACTAATAATTAATAACTAAGGCAAATTTTTGTGGGTTAAGTTAATAAAAAGATGCAAAGTAGAGAACAAAAGTTCAAGAATAGCCAATTTACTATCGATTATTCAGAACTGTGAAATATCTTTATAGATATTTACTTTGTCACAAGTATCGATTTTGAATCGATAACAGATAATCAAATAATAACTAGATATAATTTCAAAGAAGAATTTCTTAGTAACAGTACGTTAGCTGCTCAATCGGTTAGTTATCCGTGAATACGTTTAGCAAACCATGTCTGGAAGAATGATATTCGCTTTAAAAATTCACTTATGTGTATTGCAGATACACGTTTGATCATGCACTATTTTTGGGAAATTCTTAAATCGGGTATCGATATGCCTAACAAGTCAAAAAGAAAAAAATATATATTACAATTGATAAATCATAGGTAGGCACTAAAACGAAAATTTTTAAGACTGATTTAACAGAAAAAGTAATTTCTTTAAAAAAATTTTAAAAGATGAAAATTTGTTTAATAAAATAAAAGTCAATTCCGGCTGGCTTTATCTTTTAGCAAGTTATTACGTAACTGAAATTTGCCAGTTATAATTCTACCATAATATTACCCACGGAACTATTGCTATAACATTCACTTTCCAAAAATAACGAAGCTGATTACTCTTTAGCACCGGTTGAACAGGTCACACTAGCACCAAACAGTCGGTATTAGTGTTGTGAACGAAGGCTAGGGACGTAATTAGTACAAGTTTTTGCATTCAGCATACTGGAATTTGTTGAATCAATGGAATAATTGCCAACCCCAATCCTTAATAAGACGGCCATGGACTAAAGTGTAAACTTTTCAGGTCAGGAGGCAGTGCACGCTTGTATTATTATTCAGTGGCGCATGCAGCCCTCGGCATCTCGTTACACTATAATTAAAAATTGAATTGCTTGACCAGGATTTTTGATGGGCGTTGATACAGATTTGTTCATCAGCTCAATTAGTACGAACAAGAGCTCCAAAAAATTAATAACTTAATTTCTGATATACACAAAGTAATAAAACCTAGAAAATTTACTCATAATTCGGTGCAAAATTTGTGAAAGTGACAGCACACGAAATACAAATAATAAAGCTAGGTGGATGACAACAAGTATTATTGAACAAACTTTCACTGAAAACTCATTATATTCAAGAATAAAGTAACACATGCAATCAGTAAGAAAAAGAGCGAGAAAGATACAGAAAAAGCTAGATATAGAGACAGAGACAATGCGTGACATATATAGAGTTAGAGATATCAACTTCGCTTAAATTAATGTTAACTGTTTCCATTTTTATAATATACTTTCTTCACAACACGGCTAATCAAATTGTAGAAATCAGTAACACATGAAAAATTAATTCATTAGTTCATTTCGAGGTTTTCATGCGCATATATATATATATATATATATATATATATATATATATATATATATATATATATATATTGATAGCAAAATATCTTAAACGAAGCCCCAATTAAACATGTGGAACTGCAAAAATTGCTATAATCAAGGTGGCGGTCTTAATTTAAATACCTGACCCATCATGAACATACGTTTGTCAGTATTAACTATGCATTGTATAATGTAGAAAAGGCAATTCACTATGAAATGCTTAGTTGATACAGCAAAATGTATGTTCATAATGGTTCGGTGTTTATATCTAGATTGCACCTTTGACTATAACATGCTGTCACTGCCCGCGCAACTAGGGATTTGTTTATATATATATATATATATATATATATATATATATATATATATATACATCTTAAGGAAGTTAAACTCCTTACACAGTATATGCTTTAAACAAAGCTAGAACTTTCATTAACACTGCCATTCTAAAATTTAAATATAGTCACAGAACTAAGAAAAATCTTAACATCAAAGGGAAATTCTCTTAACTATGAAAAATAATATTGTTCGAAAAAGTTTATAGCCGGACAATACCGAAGTAGGCGAATTTTGATTAAATATAATTATATTACTAAAACAGAGTATCTTAATAACTATTATTTTTTGACAATACAAAAAATGCTTTAGGAACTGTGTTGTAAAACCAGTGCTCCACGGAGCCGTGATCATACATAAGAAACATTTGTATTTACATATATATATATATATATATATATATATATATATATATATATAACTTGCAAAATTTTATTTAAAATGTAAATGTTTTGTATGAGCAGAATAAACATTATTTATTCTATGTTTGACTTGATTCCAAAGCGAATTTTTTAGTATGGAGAACACAAAGAAATTCTAGAAAATTTTTTTTGAAGTGACGAATTAATCGGAGACACTCCTAAGGAACTTTACAAGACAAGCGAATGCAAGCATTTCCCCTTAATAAACAAGTTTGCATATCACTAAATATTGCACTAAAATTAAGCAAAAGTGGTGTCGAATAATATTGGTATATTTTAAGCCAAAGGCTGGTTTCTAGGTTTTGTTGTTAGAAACAATGAAAGTGGACTCAATCGATCCACCATTCCATCATTTAGTTCTCCGTATTATCTGATGTGTGCTTCAAATTCCAGAAGAAGTCGATTATAGTTTTCCTGTGCAGAAGTAGGTGAAGGCCTAAATTGAGAATGGAGGAATGAATCTATCAGACGCATAAAGCTTATCAAATTACAAATACACAAAAGAATGCGAATGTGATGCCAGCAACGGAAAAAGTTGCGCCCAATGAGAAGAATAGTGAATTGCCTTAATAAACAATGAAATAACTAAGAGACAGAGAAGAATGCCCGGCTGTACAGAAACTATTCAATTATTTGCGATCTTATCTACACGCAAAACACTAGTTTAGTATTTGTACACACATGTTAGTGCGAAGAGACATGTATTGTCCAACAGGAATGCTCGTCAAGAAGAACAATGGAATTTTGTCTACTCAACGCCTAACATTCGATTAGCACAGGTAGGATAATGCTGTTTGGTGAATGATTTTTTCGCTGAAAAGTCGAATCTTTTTATAAACGAAATGATGCATGATATGCATATGTAAAGCATTACGTTGAAATTTCTTTATTAGCTATGCATCACTGATAGACGAATGCAAGTTGTGTAAATCAAAGGAGAAGTTAATACAAACGAACTGGCTATGACGTTATTCTCAAATGCTCTCAAAAAATGTTCGAATTCATAGTAAAGCGAAGAACCTCGGTACTTGAGAACAAAACAACATAAAAAGACGACGGAAAGGATAAAGATAATGTGTACTGCTAAAAATACGCTTCGAGACGTCAACAAGTAAGCCATTCTAAGTGCAAGTGAAACAGATTTTAGGCATGCTCCTAAATAATGCTTGTTATCTACTGTGAACAACATCTGATGTTCCATTATAAATGATGAAATGAGATTCAAAAATCATCAAGCAATTAGAAGAAAAAATCCCACTAGCCTAATATTAATTATTTTAGTTAGTTAAAATATTGGTGGTGTTGTTTATAAATATTTTGCCAATCTTTCTCTTAAAGAGACCTACGAAAAGCTAAGAAATAGAGTAACGATTGAATTA
Organism: Eudiplozoon nipponicum; assembly: GCA_029291075.1. Lineage (NCBI taxonomy): Eukaryota > Metazoa > Platyhelminthes > Monogenea > Mazocraeidea > Diplozoidae > Eudiplozoon > Eudiplozoon nipponicum. The sequence goes on from JAQBSW010003250.1 coordinate 30,884, forward strand.
AAGTAAATGTGTCCATAATCATTGGGCAAAGTTCACATTCATTATAAATAAAGAATTTCAAGATAATACTTAAGCCGTTTTATGATATAATTATAAATAAGTTTCAAAATGCATACATTCGTTAACTTATACATATCTACATACGTACATCAATATATACACGATAAATGCAAATGTTCATACATACATGTACACGGAAAAATTAATCTATCTATCCATCCATCTGTACGTACCCACATAAATACATGCATACATTTATACATACATACATCCATCCATACATACATAAATATATGCATACATACATACATACATCCATCCATCCATCCATCCATACATACATACATACATACATACATACATATATACATATCATTATCATATATATATATATATATATATATATATATATATATATATATATATATATATATATATGCACACATACACAAATATATACGCAAATATTATATACATACACAAATCCATGAATGCATTCTTACATACATGAATATACTCATAAATTCACATAAATACATACATACATACATGCATGAATGCATACATTCAAAAACACCTATATCCACATAAATAAATAAATAAATGCATACCTACAAACATACACACACACATGCATACATACATACATACATACATACATACACACATGCATACATACATACATACATACATACATACATACATACATATATACATACATATAAACATACATACATACATACATACAAACATATATACATACATACATACATAAATACATACATACAGAGTTCCTTTACCTAAATGCATCTTATAGACTTTTGACTTCATCTTTCGTAGGAAACACTAAAGCATATTGATGAGAATTTATACGCCTCAAACGAGAAAATATATCATTTAAAAATGTCTACAGAATACGAATTCTCATTTGCAAGAATGAGGCCATAGCTGACACATGAACAGGAAAATACCAGCTGATCTAGAAGCCTCATTACGTTGCCTTAATATAAAATTCACACAAGAAGCCTATTAACTATATTTCAAGTGAAGTTCAGTATATTGCGGAAGCTATCCTCTTAAAATATACGGAATGCATTCAGTATTCATGGAAGATTTAGTACAGAATACTCCAAACAACGACAATCCTATTCTTGTCATAATGCCTAATTTTTTTCACATACGCAGAATAAGTTTATTTTACAATCAGCCATAGTTTGTAAAAACATATAAAAATAAACGAACATTAGAGACATAAAACATGTTTAATATTAAACGCAAACGAAAGCATAGAATCGATCACTAAAGGAATGGAAATAATACTCGGCAAAAAAACGAGATCACTTATTGCATACAATAAAGTAGAAATAGTGAGCCGTACATGGTATTCTGCAGTTATAGCAAAAGAAAAACAAGAAAGCGGTCAAATGCATGCATGTCTGTCAACATGCGCAACGTATACTGTAAAAGGATGGATGAAGAATTCGGAAGAAAGACTACGCCATTTCTTTAGACTGCTATTGCGTTCTGTGGTCCTCTGCCGTGTATATGCGAATTCCACGTTCCGTTGGCCTTTTCACCTGGTTTTGTTGCAAATCACTCACCTAATAAAACAAAGAGAAATATTTTAATAAGCTTAGTTTATATCAAAAGCAAAATGAATAATACCCTTCACAATTATATATCAGGCGTAAATAAATAATAAAAATAATTCTTTTAAATGCGAGCTTTAATAAAATTCATTGTACCCTTACTTTGTGCAAAAACAAAAAGACACTTTATCAGATTAAAGAAACATTTCTTTCGCATTGTCTTCTCAAATATCTACTAATGAAAATAATTTTATTTATAAATTGGAAAGCAAAACAAGATATAAATATGTGAAAAACGGAAACCAATCAAATTGCGTGTGTCACATCCAGTTCAAGCTCAATGCAAGCAGAAGAAGCACGTACAAGCATTGAGCTTGAACTAGATGTGACGCACGCAATTTGATTGGTTTCCGTTTTTCACACTCTCTATTTTCACATATTTATATCTTGTTTTTCTTTTCAATTTATATATATAGATATGTTCATTAGTAGATATTTGAGAAGACAATGCGAAAGAAATGTTTCCTATATCTGATAAAATTTCTTTTTGTTTTTGCACACGGGAAGGGTACAATGAATAAAAATTAGCATAGTCTTGTGATAAGCAAATCTTTAGGTGTTATACTATTAACAAATAATCCAACATATATGTTCCACAATGGAAATAAGAGGACCACAGTGACAGGTTAAGGTGGGCCGAAATTAGAGTTTTGCATGATCGAGTACACATGTGCGTAATTAAGCGTAAATCAGGGTCTTCTGCATAGCGAACACTAAACTAAGGTTTTCAACTGGACTTCACGAGGACCAGCAAAGATAAGGAATCCACCATGCATCACATGGCTAGAATCAAGCTATGATACTTAAGAGGAAACGCTTTCAGTCATCACCTGATTTGTTTCTCTAGAGCTAATGCATGTTAGCACGAAAAATGGTAACATGGGCAGAATCAGCCAATGTACAATACTTTGCTATTATTTAACCTTGTTTTAACTGCGCAATTAACAGAATTCACAGCTTCACAGTAGATAAGATGGCTGTATACAAAAAATTTAAAAAAAATTATGCTGTACTGGACAATAAGACAAGCTAGAGCACGAAGATCATTATGCTGGAATCCTTTATGGCTACATTGAATGACATCATTTCCCATAAAAAAACAGTCAATGATTGAACGAATGAAATGAGAAATTGAATGAAGAAATGTTTCCTTGCGCGGTGCTGTCATCGTTGAGTTTCAATACGCAACTTGCTGTTTCGGGATAATTCAGAGCACTCATACGTCGAAAATTATTGATTTTTTACATTTTCAGATGCACAGATTGTGTTGACAGCATGGTTGATGGGTTTTCACAATTAGTATTCTCTGAAATTGTTCGTAAACCAATCATTTTTATTTAAAACATTCTGGATTTCATTTCCGGTCCTATTTTCAGGGCTGACATTATACCACAGGAAAAAACAACTTGTGGCAAATGTGGTATCCTCATTCAAGGCACTCTATTTATATTTATTATACTTAATGAAGTATTGCTTGTTGTCTGCCCCGATATCCGATCTTAATATCTTTTCTCCTATACTCATGTATCCACTAAATTACCCACATCCAAACCATATGGATTGAATTACACGACTATCCGTGACGTCCAGATTTATTAAATAAATTTTTGACGCGTAGAGGATCAAAAATTTTCAATTTAATAACAATGAAGCAATGCTCAATTCCCGGTTTACCTAATCTGATCCTGTGTGAAATAGGTATTAGCGTGAGTTAGATTAGTAATATTAAAAGAAAAAAATATAGTATTGCTCTAAAGTTTCGACAATATCGAATAAAGAGCATACACTAGTATATATATATATATATACGTGTATTCACCATATATATTGTGCATATCTAAATAAGTATATAAGAAACCATGTAAGTCAACCCCACATCTTATATGAATATATAGAATCATTAATATATGTCTCCTCACCATATATATTATGTATATCCGAATAAACATATAAGCAACCATGTGAGTTTCTCTCACATCTTATATAAATAAATAATAATAACAATAAATAAATATCCATCAGATTACGAATGGTAGTTATCGTGCAATTAATGCGCAGTAGATACAAAAACGAATTTTTGAGACTTTTTAAGCTACTTAGAATGTAATTGGAAAGGAGCATATTTTTATCGGGTATCAACGAAAATACAATTTAAATATCAAAGGTTATATGAAAAACAACGATGACTGATAGAAATTGAAATAAAACTAGAGGCAACCTGTCTATTTGTAAGGAAAGTTTCACGTGTGCACCAGCACAAAGATGAGCTGTTATCATCCATATTGTACACATTATTATGAGTAATAGAGACCTACAAAATAATAATATTTAAATCAAGGTTGCTAGCTTGATAAAAATCCCAATCCTATTGTAAATGCGTTTGTCAATATAAATTAAGTATCGTAGAGATTAGCAAAGATCAATTTCATCCTTATTTGGAACTCTTCATGTACCGTCCAGAGGGATGGAACCAGTGCGAACTTATCAATCATAGAGAATGACACACTGTGCACTTGGAAATGTGAATGAATCAAGATTTTACTGGTCTACAAGCATCATTCAAGCACCGGTAATAGTGAAGGGAGGAATAAAAACGTATTCCCGAGTGATTTTTTAGGACTTTCTAACAACAGAAGGAACAGATCATTTTGTTTGGAAAACTCGGTAATAACTTATCTGCCTGATGTTTTGCAGGATTCCAGATTAAAAGCAGTGACGGTTGGCAGCGGACGTGATTCAGAAAATCCTAGGTTTTAGGTCTAATCTAGTCAGGATGGTCATTTTCGAGGAACTTAGATTTGGACTATAACAAAACGTTTTCTAGATATACTGAATGATCGTTCTGAGACAGATAAAATTTTCTGCCACCAGACCAACATTGTTAGCACATCTCAGATCACGAAGTCAGCCACGACTACTCAATTCAATTCCGTGGAGAGTGATGGTTTTGGATAATATTTCAGCGAGGACATGGTTCAACATGGTGGAGAAAGTGGCGTATCGTTGTCAATAAGATAAATTTAAAATAGACCGACATTGATAGAGAAAAGGCTTCACGAGACAGCGGAATCTACTGAAGTTTTCTTAACTGATTCGGCTTGGACGCCAACTTTAAACATGGCTCGATAGAACAAATTATGAGCACGCCAGCCGAAAGCGGCCCACCATTCATAGAAATCGATTTTGTAAAACGGCAGTTAAACTATAAGTTTATTGAACAGCTGATTTAGGAAAACCGCTAAACAAATCATTTCTCTAGACATAATATGTTGAAGCCTCGAGAAAAGTGTTTTGACATAAGAAATTTATTAAGTATAATAAATAATTTAACTCTGTGGATATGGCATATTAAAGTTATCATTTTTACAATATATAAAATCGTTTAAAATTAATTAATACAAATCAATGATTGAACTTGCTCGTGTGTTTATGCCAGGTTTAACGCTTTTCGCTGTTTGCGAAGTTGACGGAAGATGAGGCCCATATACAGGTCCGAAAGACTCGTGTTCATCGAAGACCTGTGATTTTTGTGAACTACCAGGTGGCTGGCATATTGGCTGGTGCATAACACCTGAACCGGGAAGTGGTGGAGGTGGTGGAGGTGGTAAAGGAATCGGTTTCCCACCTGATACCTCAGCCAATGTCAGTAACATCTGGTCATCGTTATCAGACTGCCAAATATTTCTTTCTCTTACATAATTATTGCTTCGATTGCATAGGCTTTTTCCGTCAGCCCGATCATCATAAGAGATTAGTGGGCGTCTACTTAAACGACGCAGAGCAATATTCGATGAAATGTTGTCATTTTGCTTCGAAATATAATTACCATTTGCGCTGTTGTATGAACTCAACAGACCAGAGGTTGATGAATTAGATGCCAAACGCCAACCGGTCAGAAGACAATTCAGACTAGTTTTGTTTTATAAACAAAGGTTAAAAACATGTTAAATACTTATTAAGTTTACGGAAGGATATTGGCCTAAAGAGAGTGGTAACTGTTTTTTGTGTCTTTGAGCCACACAAATTTTTATTTTCAACATACACGACATGGATGAATTGCATTTGCTACCTCATATAATGCTTCGTATATAACAATAAAGTTATATTTATTGGGATTGATATTTATATCAAGATCACAACCTTGATTTAATTAATTGTTATCACCGTTCGTACAAACAATGCTCGTTTATTTATACAAATGTTCAATTCAATACCACTTCCCCAGGTAGCGTGGTGTCTGTTCTATAATGGCAGATTAAGTACCCAACTTGAGAATTTATGTCACTCATAACTAAGACTGTATTTGAACTTCTTGCTCTACATAATAAAGAGCTTATGCCGGAGTGAAATCCGCATTTTTGTTGTTGCAGCAATCAGAAGTGCAAAGTTGACTAAGGTTCAAAGCATTAATTTTAGTATATGTATTTAAGCGTGCCGCACAGTCGGCTGTTTTTAGGGATCCATTAAGTTAAACAAAATTCGGCTCGTGTGTTAAGGATAATAGTGACACTCCATTTGACGGCTTGAGAAAACCCCGTCAAACCAGAAATTTGAAGCCAATAACAGGTAGATAAGGTTGGTGCACTCAGTTAAGGAATTGTCGTAGGATCCTGATTTATTGATTCCGATACGGAACATATGTCGATTTCTAATTTATTCAACGTACATGCGAGAACTTCTTGTGGTCCAGCTTGGTCCATTGTTTGCACATTAAATGCGCTGACGTTAAAAACTAACCTACTTTTAATGAATGGTATTTTATTTGAACTATTTTCTATATTTGGCTATCGGATTTTAGGTTCAGTGATATGATTATCATCGACCATATTCTTAGTATCTAATAGGATGAGCATTATTCTTAGATTGAGAAGAGAAAAAAAGAAGGAAACTGGACAAAATTGAAAATGAAGATGTCTGCATTGGCCTGATTTCGTTTATCCATCATGCAGTACTCAGCAGACAAAGCGATATTTTAATTCTGCGCACCGACTGATGTAGTATTGATTCATTATAATTCGTATAGTCCATGGTTACATATGAGCTGCAAAAGAGCACTAGGTCGTCCATTGCTAGTGGGGATGTTTTGTAATTAGAATTTTTCTTCTCTTAGATAATCTGCCAATCAAGGCTACTGAGCACTATCTGGCCAGATGCCAGTGTTCAGTTTCCTTCGGCAGCCGAAAACTGCCCTACGCGTCTGGCAAGTGTGATATCATTCTGTCACTACCAGTTTAGTATGGAGCGCTACAGCGTAGTTATACCAAAATCGAGGCTTCACATGAATCAAGATGATGGTTGTATCTCAGTATACCTGACAGGCTCACACTACCATTTCCGGGCTGACTAGCTAGTGCACGCCCGTCGTTAGACCTAACATTCCTACGACTACGGGCCTAGCTCTCAAATCTGTTTAAAAGAGTTTTTATCACAAGCAGACCCATCAATGATTATTCAACTGTATAGCATGTGGAGAAAGATTTAGAATGTTAATGTTCGTGACAGTTAAGAAATTATGCAGCCGACGTCTCAATTCAAGTACAATGTATACGGGACTAATAGAAGTGAGAGCCTCGTATCTAATTTTGCCTATATATATATATATATATATATATATATATATATATGCATTGCAGTTTGATCCTCGTCAGTTTGCCAGTACTCTGATGATGATCATGGAAGTTCAAAACGCACAGTACATAAATAAATGAATATATATATATATATATATATATATATATATATATATATATATATATATATATATAGACTCTCACACAGGCACATACCCAATACACTATTGAGCCCAAATAAAAAATAGAAGCAAACCTAGTCAGACTAGTTGCTACCAACATAAAAAAGTACAAACCCTATATATATATATATATATATATATATATATATAATATATATATAGGGATCAATAAATTAAATAAAATCAGACAAGCTAATGCCAGATAAGTAGCGATGTGAATAGTGCAAACGACTTTCATAAAAATTGAGCTCTTCACAGTTACAGAATATCATAAATAAATATGAGCACTTTCATATTTAACACCCAACTATTTTGAGTAGTTTAAGAGCAATGGAATAATCCTTCAAAAGTTTACTACACTGTTTAGGGACAAAAATCAGTAAGAAATACACAGTTTTGTATTGTTTCGCAAAAATTGTCTACATAATCATTTCTGGTCACAAAAATCATTACATTTTGTTTATGGTAAATATCATAGCACTTCTCGTTCAATCGAAGCTTGTTGAAATTTAAAATACGATGCTTATATGCGTAATCCTAGTTCAAGTAATGTAAAAAATTACCGCGGAAGAAACAGCGATGCTAAATCTTTAATTTTGATCTATTTACGGAAGTCGAAAGGGTCTATCTAGTACACCATACTCGTTGAAAAAGTAGCATTTAATGCACAACTTACAGCGAAAACAGTCACAACATGCGTGCATTAACGTCAACAATTTGTATTACGCCTAATTTTCCTACTTGCTGATTCATAAATTAGGAATTGGAAAACTATCACAAACCAATACATAGCTTGACATTTAAGCGAGTAAATGATGCAATTATGAGATGACACCTTCTGAAAAGTGTGGATTTAGCCATTTTCCAGGACCTAATTGAGTTAAAATTGTTCTCAGCTATTGTTGGATATACGTAACTCTACGAGAATAAAGACAGATAGTGAACCAAATGAGAGTGGTAGATTGGAGAATAGAAACAGAAAGTGATACACATAAGATTAAACTACGAAAATTGATCAGAAACAGTGACGTTAAAATTACAATTAACGAGTGCAGAAGTATCTACCTATTTTTTGAAAATTATTCCAGCTAGAAGAGGAATTAATTAACATTAATGATATTTTATAGCATAATAAGAATGTTATTTCTAGTTTATATATATATATATATATATGAGAAAAAATGGTGAAATTAATAACTATATATATATATATATGTATATATATATATATATATATATATATATATATCGATATAACGGGACTTTTATTATAGTTTTTACTGTCAGTATATATTCATCAATGCATCAGGTAGCAAAATCAATTCATCCACTAGATCGGTTTCGTCCTTATTGGGAACCCAGCAAGTACTGACCAGAATTTACCGTGGACATGGCTTGAACTGGGCCATATTTGATTCAGAATTTGCTTCTATAAAAACTGCGCCACCTGCATCGCATACAATACGTAATTTAAAGTTATATACAAATTCATAGGTTTGGTTAGTCTTTGCTTCAGGTGGAGGTTATTTTTAAACATTCAAGACTTAAAGTTACATCTTACCACACTCGATCTTCGATTATACAAAATAGAACAATGCTATTTGTAAAAGTTAAATTGATTTAAAATATGTGGCAGGACTTCTATTATATTTTTGTTGTCAGTATATAATCAACATTTTATCTGGCAACAAAGGTAATTTAACTAGTAGACCGGTATCGTCCTTATATATATATATATATATATATATATATATATATATATATAAAATAAATAAAAAAGTATGCATGATTATAGACATGATAAAGCGTGTAAAATAATGTAAATAGCATGAACAATAGAAGTTAATTATTATTTAATAGACCAATAGGAATGAAGCTTATTTGTCCATGAGAATAGGTTGCACGATGAATGATATACGATTGATTAATTAAATGGTCACTGTTGTGTGATATTTCTTCTAAGTTTCTGTAAGTGAAGACGCATACGCTTCATAAATTGTCTTTTTGAATATTTAATGGAAGATATAATAACAAGTATCTACAAATCGTATTACTGTTTGAAGAGGATAGCAGAATTCCGCACACAAACGACCTAGAGAAAAGACTTAACCCGAAATTCCCCCACTGACCAATCGGAATAATAGGTATTCCATGACAAATAAAAACATCTACCTATAAAGAAACGTGGATTATGATATTAGCAGCACATCACTGAATTTACTAATTAGGTCATTTTAATATAAAATAATAGTAATATGAAAATTTATTTACTTTATAAATGAAGAAAACTAACCGATTTGTTTCCAGTTTATCTATTTCATCCATGTCAGTGCTGCTCAACTTTTTAACGGGCTCACTCGTGAATCTTGCGTAAATGAAAAAGAGAATAAAGTAGAAAAATATATCCGGTTAGGCGTTTCTTAATACTATATTTGATATTCTATTTTGCAATTCTTTCTAATGCGGAATTACATTAGGTCGAACAGCGCGACTTAACACAAAAATAAGTAGCTGAACAAAACTAAAACTATTAACCTAATTCTTCTCATACAAACGCCATCTAAAGCTTCTTCTATACCGATAAATCTTGAACCCCACAATTTTTGCCAAATAATCATTTTACAGGCAATGAACTGAAATAGCTCACTGAGTTCATACAATTGTTGTCTAAAGGACAAATTATTTATCTAATGATGTGTGGACCACGTTTGCTTATATCTGCTATTGTGAGTACTGTGCTGTGTATAGTGGCCAGATGATGGTGCTGGAAATAACGCAACGAAACGTCGCCAGTAAACAAAGATTGGATAGTACCGCAGTTCCAATGGTTCGCATGAATGACGTTGAAGCCTTCGGAAGGAAGGGACGAATACGCACCCAGCCTGATCGAAGACAAAACAGAAGCGTACTGGGAAATGAGGATCAATCGGATCTTTGCGAAACTGATAGTGCAAAGCATAACAATCCGCGAACGCAACTCGCGGTAAGTCTTCAGAACTCTTAGCAGCTATTGGTGATTTGCCCACTAAAAGGAACTATGGTTTAATAGATGGATTATTTTGGCAAGGAAAATTCTTTGCAGCATACTTCCTAGTACAACAGTTTTATACAATAATGAAAGTGCATTCGGAAAACATGCCATTAGTATAAAGTAATAAATTAATAAACCGAGATATAAATTAGCAATACAGCAGGTTAAAGATAAACCTATGCAAATAGAAAAGAATTAACCATTCATCAGCATTGGACTCGGTTTCTTTTGGCTACGGTGAAAAACCAGAGTCTCAATTAAAATGTTTACGTCGCCGGACCCAGTAGCAAGATTTTACCTGTAGTGTTGTAAAATTAAGTTTGCCACCATCGAGTTGAGGCATTGAACCAAAACGAATAGCTTGATGCACTAATGAGTTAGGATCCAACTTCCTACAGTTACTATTCCAGCACAGCCTAGACAGTTTAGCATTGAGCTCACTGACAATCACAAGGATACGCGAACGCCACTTAGGGCCAGAGGCTAAGTCTTATAGACATCCGAAAATTCATTATTTAATTAGCAACATGTCTGAGAAATGGTGCAGATGCATTTACAACTGTCATAACTCGATTGCCAATACGAAACCTACGCTATTGATGTAACATCGAATAGCAGAAAGAAAATAACTTATCTGGTTGGATCACTCGATCATTGGTAAAGGAGAGGAAACGCTTTTCCCGTTAATTTAAGATAAATAACATTCATTCCACATAATAACGAGCCATCAAGTGTTGAATCTACGTGATTTGCGTTCGCGAGTTGCCGCTTTGCACCCTGAGTTTCGCAAAGATCCGATTGATCACCATTTCCAAGTAGACCACCATTCAAGAAAAGTGTGAGCCACCAAGTAATATTTCACAGCCCATACATAATTATTAAAATTAAGGTAATATTGATATTTTGACTGCGTAGCAGTTACGCATTAGTTTTTTTTAAATATTGCAATTTTGATTTGCAATATTGTCCATTACTACGGTTGGCTCAGATGTGAAGCCAACTCAAACACATGAATAGTCAATATGTGAGAAACACGTTGGGTAATTGAATTAAACTTGCTATTGATAAACTTTGTAGGCTAAAATTCACTTTTGTTGTTTATCGACGTGTCTTGTGGATACACCATTTTATTCGCCCTATAGGCTCCAGCTATATTAGAGTCTTTTTTGTGAATGATCTGGAGCTCTGTTAATGCATTTACTATAATTTGTTGCTAAAAATTATCAAGATCATAGTCAGTAGCTTGTTTTCGCTTATCTCAGCTGCAAGAATCAGCAAATAGGGTGTTTTCATACTGGGTACCATCCAATTTAGTATAAAGTCACTACTTGTTATAATAGGCAGGTGTTTGTTAGCTATAAAAGAACACCAAGTCACCCAATCCTAGGGAAGATGGATGATTTTCATTCGAAAATCCTCATCAGAGGTGGCATCCTACCAATAGCTGACGAGCACCATTATCGCTTTAAATGGATTTCGCACGAAAAGAACCCCGATAAACAAACAAATACACATTAATATAATTGGTTCTTACAAGATTCTTCAATCGCAATTTCGCTTAAGACTCTTTGAAAACAAAAGAAAAATAGTAGGGATAAATAAAGACTCAATAAAGCTTTTGAACAGTGGTTTAAATTAGGCATTTACTGCTGGTCTGCTGGCGCATTTTTTCAAAATGATACAGTTATAATGACATATTATTGAATATGTTGTACTAACATCAATACATGTATGTATTAGACATATTGCACCTAACACCAGATTGGTTAATATGAAACCAGGAGGCTAGGATGACTCTGATATATCCTAATGTTGCATAGTTCAATATAATGCTGTTCACTTGTAGGCCAGTATTCATAGTAAAATCGCCCCAGGCTTCATCTGAAAGAACCGTAATAATCTGCAAAGCAATCCAGGAAGTCTTCCGTATTAAGCCTAGCGTCTATTTCTAAAAAAAGGAAATATACCTATTTTAATTATGTTGACATATTTCATTCTGCAAAACGAATACCTTCAATAGATCTTAAGTATGTGCGCTTGCGGAAGACCTGTAAAGTTTCGTTCTGTGAGTTCCAGTAGGTTGCAATTTTCTCACAATCCTTGCATATACGGCCCAGTCGGAAAAAGGTGCACTGATTTCGACAATTACAACCGTACGCTTCATCAGACGAAGCGTCTTGTGTGTTCTAACATGTTTGAAATACTTTTCATTAATTCTATGAAAAACTAGTAGAAATAAAAGTCCTCGAAATTTTGTGTACATTCGAAGCTAGCATGCTCTAGTAAATGGGCCGAATACTGCTGGACATAAGTATAACTGACAAAAAGTCCCATTAACAAATTCCAGACAGATGATTTGGTTTGACATCTAATGAACATACTCCAATTTCCTGATAAAAATATACCTGTAGAAAAACTGGCAGCCATTTTTAAAGGTAGGAATTTCGCTGTCAGCACGTTCGGACCAATACTTCTGTACAGAACTTATTTGAACTTCAATTGATTTCTCTAACAATTTTTCTCTATTCTGCAAATCATTTACTCGGCCATTTCCTGACTGGTCACTTGTTGAAACACCATCAAAAATAGAAGCGAAATCAGTATTAGTGATAGCAACAGAGTCGTCACTATTTTCGTCTTCTCCAAGCTGAACCCACGTCAGACCACCGGCATCTGAATGTATAGCTCCCCAGGCACTCTCCATGTTTAATATATTGATACAGCCAGGAAAACTGACCTATACGGGTGAATAAAAGTTGAAACACTTACATAATGTTAAAGGAAAACAAACAAGAGTGCATTTTGGCAGCATAAAGGCAAGCTTAAGGAATAAGTTTGGCCAATGGACGTACGAAAAGTATCTAAAATGTTTTAATAGAACAACAATGTCGAATTTTCTGTTGATTTCTCGAGGATACCGTAATTAAATTAGAGAACCTACTCAATATAGAAAGAAAGAACAAATTTTTAAATGAAAATCCTATATGTATTCACCTTACCAATGATTTCTAGTATTCTTAGCGTAATATTTTTCATATCCACAAGACTAAGAATGAGAATACAAAAAGAAACTTAGAGTAAAAATAATTTATGAGAGCTAATGTTGAAAAACCTTAAAGGCATTTACAGATTGCAGAGGCGATGTTGCAATAATAACACCGCTTATGCCAAATAGATAACCGAAATGGGACAAACAAGCACAAATGAAACACTTGTTTTAAAGATGGTTAAATCTGTTCTGTTCATAAAAGCAACACAGAAATTCCTTTCAAACTAGTAGAACATAAAAAGTAAATATATATCCAAACCTATTTAGATCAGATTTATCCATAATAAATACGACTCGGTGTCTATCATGATGGAAATAAATTCCACAAAACAGAAAATTTGTAGTTGTACAGAAATCATGTTGGCATAAAAACTGAGTAAATATTAAGTACATATTATCATTTTAATTAAAGTGGCAAACACATATCACGAGGATAAACAACTAACTCGAAAAGACAACTATTTTTCCTAAAACCTTAACAGTAGAGACAAAAGAATATAATCTCTTATTTAAATAATAAATATTTGAAGCAAGCAAGTACACAGAGAGACTAAATCACCTGAAGCGTGAAATAAGTAATATGGCATTATACGTAGCGGGACACAGCCTAAATTAAAACTGGCGAAGACGATACCTCGACTAAAAACAGGCGGGATTAAACCAAAATAAAGTTATGGGTAGAAACGTATGCAATAATGGCCAAATGGCCAAGAAGAGAATATAAATCAAGCAAATAGGCGAATAATTTTCCAATTAGAGTATATTGGCCGGATATGGTAAAACATATTTCATGTCGATATAGATAACAAACACAATCTAACAATCAAACCGTGTTGTTCCTTATTTGACACCCATCAGTAGTTTCCGGAAACTCAGCTGTTGTGAGTCCAATACAGGAGCAGATGGCTTATCATTTTGAAATTCATCCCCTAAGCACTGTATGCGATATTTCACAATACGCCTGACCACAAATAGAATAGAATTATCCTACTATTCATTACGCCATTTCATGTGGGTAGCATTCAAACCTTGGCAGTGTATAATTCCCTAAGATTTGGTTCGGCATAGAAAAGAAACTCCCGGACTGACCCTTGAATCAACTGTGCCGGAACCTATTTTGTGAGTCAATCAGCTTCTTATTGCACTTTGGTCTAATAGAAAGGAAATTCGATAAATGCACCAAAATACGGAACAAAAGAAAGTGAAAGAAATGGTGAGGGAAACACATACCCGAGCCAGTTCGATTGTATGTGCTGGTCTGCCGGTAAATTTGACAAACCAACTAACTAGTGCTATCCATCGAGCACGACGATCAGCTTTTATTCGGTGCAGGTTAACACGGAAACTGTGATTGGATGTGTGAAATTTCTTGGCAGTTCCATTAAGTGCATCATCTGCTTGACCATCATTTTGGAGACTACTATTAGGTGACATGGCTGCGGTTTCTAGCGAGACGTTGCTCCAGACTGCTGGCCATAAACGAATCTGTTGAATTAAAATAACGGACAAAACGACCAACATATGGAATAGCATAGCACATTGATCAATCAAAAAACAGAGTGTTTATACAATTGTACAGGCGAAAAAACTCTATACATTTTAATCTCAGGTAAGTATATGCAAATACAGTAAACTTTTTGTGAGAAAGCCTATTAAAATTTAGCAAACATTCATAAGTGAAAAATCCGTCTGAATTGTGGGATAAACGCGTAATTTATTCTATCCTCCATATGTAAATAACAGCTCCGTAGAGCTGACTTGGAAAGTTCAACATGAAGTTGCCCAATGAATATTCTATAATTGCTAAAGCATAAATAAGTTTATTTAACCTAATTTTGTCATCATCCGGGCGTGAGGGATTACATAGGAGATCAGAACTTCCGAGTCTATACGCATGAAACAAGGACAAAATAATATTGAAGAATAAACCATGAGTTTGGGACAGCAGAGGGACCAAGACAGACGACTAAGGTAATGCAATTCTGCATTAGGTATTGCGCACCTGGCAACAAATTAGTCCAAATAGGACCAAAAGAATAAACCAAAGTCAGAATTAACGAAAGGTATAATGTCATGAACGCATGTTTCGTGCTTACTGGCGACTCATCAGTAGGAACCGGTATTGCACCCACTATATGTTTAATCGAAGGATGCGAGACAATTTAACGATACAATCCCACATTCCTTGACGATGTATATAGTTGGTATAGGGCGTAGTAAGGCTCATACTAATAAGTCGCCAGTAAACACGAAACGGATGTGTATATGAGGTTATAGCTTTCGGTTAATTCGTCTGGTCCAGTTTGAATTAATTTATTACTAGTTGTGCAACACGTAATACTCAATTGTTCTACGCAACAAAAAGTATATGACTACGGCAATTATTTGACCACAGGGCGAAATCAGCATAAATCATCGAAGCAGCCGTAGAAAATATTTTCATTTTAACTATATTACTTAAAATTTGCAGATTTACCATTTACGCTTTAAAGGGTATGTATGCATTATATACAAAAAATCAAAAGCGAAAAGAAACAGAAATGAAGAGAACATAAATTTCACGTGCTGCATGAGTAGTTTTAACTGATGCCAAATTCATATATGATTGCAACACAGACTGATTTAAAACTAAATTATTGAAACGATTGATCTCGTATCGTAGGAAATCATGATTAATGCAGTGGCATTACCGTGATTAAAAAGAACCCAATTATACGCACGTATTTATACTGCTAAGCGAACCTATTAACTCGTCAGTTAATATAGCGCGTAGTCATAGAAGTTTTTAGCCTGATAATCAGTGGGTCCAAGCTAGTCGTAATAATAATGAAAGTAAGAGCTTCACTGGCACTACTGCGATACAATGATCAACTAGTGTATACAGATTTTACTTCGGTTTTACTGTGCAGTAGCGCCTTTTGCCAATTAGGCGTTAAAGGAAAGAAAGCCGCTAGAGGAAACTGAAGACTCACGCATCAGAACCTGATACCAGGGCAGATAGCGCTCGTCAGCATTGGTTAGCAGGTTATCTCAGAAAAGGCAATGACAGAAGTTTATGACAAAAACTAAATTGGACCTGTGTTACTTCCATTGTTGCACACGGATGATTTTAAATGTATAGAGGATCTTGCAGACATTGCACGTAACTGAGAGATTAAAAAGATAGGGATTAGAAATGATAGAAAGCTGGGGGAATTTAGGCAATCAAAGATCGTCCGTAAATAAGATTAGTGCTATTGCAACTAATCAGGTAGTTAATATGTCCAAAGATCCAATTTGATAAGAATCAGTTTGAAATGCTTAATCGTAGTTTGAGCACAGTAGTTTAGATTGAGAGCTAAAGAAAATGAAATATTTAGAGACGCTTATAGGAGCAAAATTCATCTCAGACAACAATAAGTTTAAATGTTGTTGAAACGTATGCAGCGAGACAATATGCCGATAAAATCTTGATTCCTTTACATTTCCAGGTGCACAGATTTTGTTTGGCATTGATTGATGGGTTCTCACTTGTTCCTTCACTCTGAAGCCGTCCATCCGTTGTTGGTTTGAAACCAAAGTTGTAACTCGATTTTCTGACTTCTTAAAAATTTTCAGGATTTCATTTCCAATCCAATCTTCAGTATTGACACCATACTCACAGGACAAAATCAACTTGTGACAATTATTGTTTCCTCATTCAAGACGGATTTATTTACCATTATTTTACTCACTAAGTTATTTTTATTGTCTGCCCTAATATCCGGTCTTCATACCTATATGAGATCATATATATATACATATATAATACATCATCCTATGTGCAATACGTTTAAGAGAGAGAGATTAGTGAAAGAGTTGAAAGAATATAGTATTTTTCTATTGTTTCGACAAGACTGATTACACTAACGAATTGCTTATCCACCAAATACACATTTATACTCATATCCTGTATAAATTTAATTTTAAATTTAAATATTTGTTTTCAAACCAAATATATACCTATGTATTTATTAAATTACATGTAAGCAAGAAGGTGGGTTCATACGACTCCCCTTGGGTACATAATATATTAGCTAAAAGTATACATACTTATTATTGATTTATTTATATTTATTTATACCCAAAATATATATCTAAATGTCCATATATATAAATATATAGACATATAAAAGCAAAAAATGGATTCTTCGAATTTCAAGTACCTAATTTTCATACTGAGTATATAATATATCTACTTTACATATATTTATACTCACATTTTATATGAATACTTAAACATCCATGTATATACACGTCTATACAAATCATCTATGAAAATAAAAATCTAAGCAACCATGTGAGTCCCTCTCACATCTTATATATGAATATAAATATGTATATAAGCCACCTAGTTAGTTCATCCGACATCTTATATGAATATATATAATCCATGCAACCTTATGTCACAATATATAACATATATATAACATATATATATATATATATATATTTCTATATAGGCTCTATAGTCTGTACATGGACATTTAAACTAGATATTTTTGGTATAAATAAATAAAAATAAATCAATAATAAGCATATATTCTTTTAGCTGATATATTATGTACCCAAGGGGAATCGTATTGTGTTTTATTCCTGTGCGGAATGCGTCAATCCTGAAGATGAGACTGAAAATTCGGTCTCGAAAATTTGGGAAAAGAACAATGGAAAATCTTGTTCCAACATCATTTTCAGACAATCAGCTGATGGAAGGCTTAAAAAAGAAGGGACAAGTGAGAACCCATCAATCGAGGCCAAAAATCGATCACCTGAAAATGATTAAAATTCAAGATTTTACCGAACTAAGAGTGCTATCAATTGTCCCGCACAAGAAAAATACGGTCAAATCCGCAATTGAATTCAAATCAGGAATAAACGTCATGAATGTGACATCTGTAGAAATATCATTAGGCCCCATATTTAATGAAAGCCTCTCAAATGGCAGGAAACGTGGATTGGAGGAATAATAGTTAACAATAAATCCAACTACGAGACCACGACTATGAATTTGAGATAGTAAACGGAACACTTTAGATGGAGTTAGAAAAGTTTATTTTGGCTGATATATTATAACTCTAGTGAGTCGTGTGCACTGAGGGAACTTAGATAATTACTTATATGTTGATTAATATATATATATTTTTTTTTTTTTTTTTTTTTTTTTTTTTTTTTTTTTTTTTTTTTTTTTTTTTTTTTTTTTTTTTTTTTTTTTTTTTTTTTTTTTTTTTTTTTTTTTTTTATTTTTGGCCTCAATTGATGGGTTCTCACTTGTCCCTTCTCTTTTAAGCCTTCAATTAGCTGATTGTCTGAAAATGACGTTGGATCAAGAACAGTGGAAAATCTTGATCCAACGTCATTTTCGGCAATCAGCTAATTGAAGGCTTAAAGAAGAAGGGACAAGTGAGAACCCATCAATTGAGGCCAAAATTACATCATCTGAAGATGAAGGAAGTTCAAGATTTTACCGACCTATGAGTGCTATCAATTGTCCCGCACAAGAAAAATGCGGTCAAATCCACAACCCTTTGATAATTATTGGAACATAAAAAATGTCTAGCGTTCTCTGTCATAGAATAAGGAAATATTCGTACTTTTTAGAACATACATTGATAAATTCATACCATTTGGTAGATAATGTCGATAAATGTAAATTACATGAAAACGATAGGTCAGCTAGCTTAGATGTAGTATCAATGTACACCAATATATCAGAATAAATAGCAATGGAAACATAACAATTAAATGACGATGAGACATATTATGATGATGAACACACAAATGACCTCTAATTATTTTATATTTAGGAAGGATTTTTAAAGAAAATTAAAGGTTTGCCATTAAAACAACCAGTGTCAGTTCTAATAACAAAAATCGTCGAGCAATACATTGAGAAAAATCTCTTACATAGGGCATTCTTAAATCCTCACATGGTTTCTTACATGTTTATCTAGAGATGCAGATAATATATGGTGTACACACATAAATATATTTGGATGGAACTTACCGATTTATGTAAAATGTGAGAGGAACTCATATGGTTGCTTTTATGTTTATTTAAATATGTATAATATGTACATACATATATATTGTGTAGACATAAATATGAATGATTATATATATTCATATAATATGTGGGTTGAACTCAAATAGTTGCTTGTTTGCTTATTTAGATATGCATAATATATATGGTGCGTACACGTATATATATATATATATATATATATATATATATATATATATATATATATGGATGTTTAGATTTTTATTTAAGATGTTAGAGGAGCTCGAATGGTTGCTTATGTTTTTTTAGATATAAAGATTATGCATGGTGTGTACACGTAAATATATATGCATGCAAATTATCGATTTATGTAATATGTGAGAGGAACTCCCATGGATCCTCATATGTATATCTAAATATTGTGTAGAGATATATATCTGAATGATTCTATATATTCCTATAAGCTATGGAGTGAACTCACGTGGTTGTTTCTATGCTTAATTAGATATGCACAAAATATATGGACTTTACACGTATATATATATATATATATATATATATATATATATATATATACACGGACATTTAAATTCTTATATAAGATGCGAGAGGATCCTACATGGTTGCTTATATGTTGATTTCGATATATATGGTGTGTAGACGTGTATATGTATGGATATTCCTATACTCATATAAAATGTGAGTATAAATAATATATGTAAATTAGATATATTATATACTCAGTGGGAATAGAATGTACATGAAGATCAATGGACCCATTTTTTGCTTATAGATTTATATATATATATATATATATATATATATATGGTATGTACACATAGACATATAAATAGATATTTAAATATTAACAAATTCGTTTTTTTATATAAGTTATCAATTGGGGGAATTACATGGTTGCTTATATTATATACATATTGTTTATGTTGTATACACGTGAAGACACGATAAATATATAGATAATTATAAAAGATGTGGGAAGAACCCACATGGTTGCTTAAATGATTATCTATAAATGCATAAGATATATAAATATAAATAGGTAAATTAATAAAATTTAAATAAAAAAATATTGCTAATTTATTTTATATATATATATATATATATGCATAGATATGTACATGGTTTTGACACAGATATTTAGGTCGAAAAATAAATTTATACAGGATATAAGTATAAATGTGTATTTGGTTGATATGCCATTCGTTAGTGTATTCAGTCTTGTCTAAACGATAGAATAATCCCATATTCTTTGAACGGTTTTACTAACCTCTCTCTCGCTATAACCTATTGCACACATGATGAAATTAGGTAAACAGGAAATTTGAGGATTACTGTAATATGATTAAAATAAAATATTTTGTTGATCCTTCAAATTGTCGACAAGTGTTTTTTTAAATCTAGACGTCATGGATAGGCGTGGTTTATCAATCCATATGGTTTGCTTATACCGACTCTATAAATGTCACTTTAGATTAGAGTACACATGTGTGTATAGGTTTTTGTGTGCGTAGGGGGTGATGTGGATTTATTAGCGTATACATGTGAATATAAGAGAATATGTATTAAGACCGAATATTAGGGCAGACAATAAAAATACCTTAGGTAGTGAAATAATTATAATTAGATCTGTCTTGTATGAGGACAGCACATTTGCCACAAGTTGATTTTTCATTTGAGTATGGCGTCAACTCTGAAGATCTGACTAGAAAATCTGTGCACTTGAAAATGCAAAGCATTCAAGATTTTACCGACTTAGGAGTATTATCAACTGTCCCGCGCAAGAAAAATGTATAATAAAATTTAAAAATAAGGTTATGTTTGAATTATTGATAGCCACAAATGGGTTAACCCACGAAAGGGACAAATATAAACCAAATCATGAAGTTAATAGTCAAAGAAAAGAGTTAATAACAAAAAATGTGAAACGTTTGAATGCAGGCAAAGGAGTAGCGGTTATGATGAGTCAATCTGATAATGGTGTGTATGAACAACTAGACAACATAGATATAAACAATAAAATAAATATAGACCCTATTGATAAGTTGTAATGAGAAGCTAATATATTGATTAATAGTATGATTGCTAATGATGAATTGGAGTAGGTACATATTTACACTCTCATAGAAAGAGATATAGTTGCACCCAAAGTGGATGGTTTAGTAATGTTACATAATTCAGGTAACCCTTTGATATAAGTACATTTTAAAAGATGTATTTATTTTCTCAGTGCTGTCCTTCTTGTTGTGGATTTGACCGCATTTTTTTCTTGTGCGGGACAATTGATAGCACTCATAGGTCGGTAAAATCTTGAACTTCCTTCATATTCAGATGATATAATTTTTGGCCTCAATTGATGGGTTCTCACTTGTCCTTTCTTCTTTAAGCCTTCAATTAGCTGATTGTCTGAAAATGATGTTGGATCAAGAACAGTGGAAAATCTTGATCCAACGTCATTTTCAGGCAATCAGCTAATTGAAGGCTTAAAGAAGAAGGGACAAGTGAGAACCCATCAATTGAGGCCAAAAATTACATCATCTGAAGATGAAGGAAGTTCAAGATTTTACCGACCTATGAGTGCTATCAATTGTCCCGCACAAGAAAAATGCGGTCAAATCCACAACCCTTTGATAATTATTGGAACATAAAAAATGTCTAGCGTTCTCTGTCATAGAATAAGGAAATATTCGTACTTTTTAGAACATACATTGATAAATTCATACCATTTGGTAGATAATGTCGATAAATGTAAATTACATGAAAACGATAGGTCAGCTAGCTTAGATGTAGTATCAATGTACACCAATATATCAGAATAAATAGCAATGGAAACATAACAATTAAATGACGATGAGACATATTATGATGATGAACACACAAATGACCTCTAATTATTTTATATTTAGGAAGGATTTTTAAAGAAAATTAAAGGTTTGCCATTAAAACAACCAGTGTCAGTTCTAATAACAAAAATCGTCGAGCAATACATTGAGAAAAATCTCTTACATAGGGCATTCTTAAATCCAAACCTCTATGTACGATTCTTGGATGACATATTAGATATTTTGAATCATGGGTAGAATGACATGATACATTTCCTAAACTTAGCTAATCAAGTGAGTGAACTAAAATTAAAAATTATACAAAATTAAAATAATTTCTATAGAATTAAAATCGGTATCCTAAAAGCGATGGCAATTAGAAGCTTTAGAATAACAGGTACAAAACCTTGGGAGACTGAAGTAGATAGTTTGAGAGAAATATTCAGTGCTAATGGGTACTCTCTAAAGTTAATGGAAGCAACTATTCTGGGTGTCATTATTAAATTTAGTAATATCTGACTCCAAATTACGTAGTAAAATAAAAATTGCAATACTCTTTAAAAAAAGGCTCTTACCCTGGGCACTAAAAATCCCAACCAAAAAGAAAAAAATTAACCGTTAGACACATCAGAGGTGTATGAAATTCCATGTAACGACGGTAGCCTCAGGTATGTGGGTGTAACCATGCGCCCAATGAAGGTTAGTAGAGTAGAACAAAGAACCGCACGCAAATATAGTCATGTTAAAAGATCAGATATTGCACAATGTGTAATAAGGGCAGGAAACACAATTCATTGAGATGGTTGCAGACGCATAACAATATGTAGTCATAATAGATCGACAAGAATGATTAGAGAATCCATTTAAAGGCAATCGAGAGATAAAATAATAAATTACACAGACGTAGAAAACAATAGGATAAATTTGAAATAAACAACTAGATAAAGGTAGGAAGCGAGGTTTACTCTAAAAAAGTAATAATGTTAGATGAACATAAAAATACAAATGGCGGGGAAAATATAATTAAAGGTGTTTTAACTAACTATACGCTTATCTCATAATTTCAACCTTTATTACTTGTTATCATACCGTATTTATTAGCTTAGGTCTCTTATAGAGTGTAAAACTAATTAATAAACCGTTACGTTAAATATTTATTTTTCTTTACAATATTAGTATAATCTTTCTTTTAGCAGGCAATTTTCTAAAATTATTCTCTGATCCTCATTCATTTTAACTAATCTTGATGAAACTTATTATTTTACTAATTCTTGTGTACTTACCGTGAAAGGATTTTGTGACAGGTGTATTCCCACTATTTCGTTTCCTTTCTTACTTGAATGCCATTCGTAAATAGTTAACTTAACAGTGTTAAAATTAAGTCTGGCATGTGCTAACGAATGAATGTCAATCACTTTAGTTTCACTCATATGAACTTACACGTGCAGCTAATTATATTTGACCGATAACTTCACAGTCCTAAACAAGCACACATAGATTTGACGTAGGATCAACCAGTGAATTGTCATTATGTGCCACTGGAACACTGTAATTTCACTTGGGTAAGTGTACACGTAAATCATGATGAACACAAACTTACATGATGTACACTTCATTTAATGAAAATTCAGTTATAGTTTATCGATGTAGCAGTAAGTATAAATAAAATAACTGGAACTAAATTTACCGTTTGACTCAATAATTATCAAATTTCTTGGTGCGATGAGCTTACCGTTGATAAAGGCGTCCGGAACTGGAAGTCGAAATTTTTGGAGCACAAATGAGGACTATGAATGTAGAAAACTTGTTTCGCAAAACAAGGACCAAGTAACTAATTAATTCTCTGTCGCGCAAAAATATTCCTCTTAAAGAATAAGGTGGATGTATATCAGACAACTAGTTTCAACTTTGTACTAACAAATCTAAAAAGGCATTTCAGGTAAATCACCATTCATTAAGTCTAGGCTAGGTATCATGTCGGCATATTTAATGCGCAAACATAGAAAATAAATGTGGCAGCAGAAAATTTTGGCACTACGTTCACGAAAACAGAAGTTATATTGTATTTTCAAAACTATAATCAAGGATCCTACGAATAGTACAGAATTATATGCACTTTAATTAGTTACACATCATTGGCTTCGAACCTCTGGTGCCACAGAATTGACTATAGCTAGAAAACAAGGAATCAGTATTTTTCTTAGTTGAAGAGCCGAAAATTTTCAGTTGGATGACTCCTGTTAGACACATTGTGCGGCACGCCTGATGACGTTTACTTTAAATAAGGCCAAAACATAATAAAACGAAAATTGGTTCCGCGGGTTTTGATTTCAATTATTATAATCAAGGTTGCTATCTTGATATAAGCACCTGACCCATTAATTACTTACATATGCCAGTATAAACTAAGAATCGTATAGTGCAGAAAAAAGCAATTCATCCAGTAGACCGGTTTCGTTCTTTTTGGGAACCGCTCGCGCAATCGATTTTCGTTCAATTGTATAAATGTTCATTTCATTACCACTTCCCCTTGTAGTGTGGTGTCCGTTCAGTAATGACAGACTGGGGATGGTTGGTTGGAACTTTGGGTCTAAATGGATACCATATGAGCTCCACCTAAAAGAAAAAAAGACTAACCAAGTTACATTAGTTAGTATATAACTGAAAATTGTATAGTTTGCGACAGGGTGGCTCAGTGGTTAGAGCACCGGATTCCAAAGCAGACGTGCCCAGGTTCGACACTTGTCCGCGGCGAATTCAGGCCAGTACGTGATGAGTTCCCAATAAGGACGAAATCGGTCTACTAGATGAATTGCCTTTTCTACAATATACAATTCTTAGTTTATACTGACATATGTAAGTAATTAATGGGTCAGGTGTTTATATCAAGACCGCAACCTTGATTATAATAATTGTTCTCACCACCCACGCAACCAATGTTCGTTTAATAATATAAATGTTCATTTCAATACCACTTACAAATGTAGTGTGGTGTCTGTTCAGTAATGACAGATTGTGGATGGTTAGTTGGAACTTTGGGTCTAAATGGATGCCATATGAGCTCCACCTAAAGGAAAAATTGACTAACCAAGTTACATTAGTTAGTATATAACTGAAAATTGTGTGTAGTGTAGTGTGCGGCAGGATAGCTCAGTGGTTAGAGCACCAGATTCCGAAGCAGACGTGCCCAGGTTCGTATCCTGTCCGCGGCGAATTCAGGCCAGTACGTGATGAGTTCCCAATAAGGACGAAATCGGTCTACTAGATGAATTGCCTTTTCTACACTATAAAATGCATAGTTTATCCTGACAAATATATGTACTTAATGGGCCTGGTGATAATACCAAGTTCGCAAACTTGATTATAATAAATGTTATCGACGCCCGCGCAACCAATATTCGTTTAATTTCGTGAAATTCCACAGACTTTTCAGAGACTCAGTGAAGTAGTACTTAATTTGTACAAACTTATGTATGCAATAAGATTGATGTTTATATCAAGTATAAAACCTTGATTTAAATAATTGTTGTCATTGCCCGTGCAATCAACGGTCGTTTGACTAAACAAGAATATTGTTTTCATTAATAAAACAACGTGTCTGTTGTGAGCGAACATGGTTTTATGAGAATTATTGTCTTCAATAATTACGCATGGGTCATATAAGTGGACACGCGTTTTTGATATTCAATCTGAAATCACACAAAGACATAATCATGTTACATGATCTGTCTTGTCACTAACATAAGATGGTCAACAGCTCAGACTTTTTTTAGAACTATTTCGGGTACCTTTTATCGGTATTCTTCATCAGCCAAAAATTCATCAGACTTAGGCACAAACTTGAAAATTACATTTTACTTACGTATACTTGCTATAATTTTGATGGCGTTGATGTCGTATTTATTTTCTTAAGGCTTATATCTTCTGATAAAATAAATAATGCCGTCAAAAAATACAACAAATATACTCAGGTAAAGAGGCAACTCGTGAGTACATTCGTAAGACTTATTATGGATCGTCAACTGATGAAGGATATCAACAAACTTATTCCAGATATTTCCAGTAAAAGGATGAACTGAGGACAATCCTTTGGTAGTCCCAACACAGATCAGATAACTATGCTAAACTCAGTACTGCAAAAACTAATTTCTTGTAAAACATAAATATACTTGCCTTGGTTTCTTCATGGACAAGTGGGATACAGTTGTACTAATCAAGTTAGATTAATTGCATAAACAACTACAGGAATTTACACCGCACTACAGATGTTGAACTATAAGGTCCATTCGGTTGAAGGATGATGAAGTGAAAAATTTGGATGCAACAGAAGACGATCACTACAAGGTAGATCTTACTATCCAGGCTAGATCCACCGCTTCAAAATTCATTTCTCATATTTACTTTACAGGGGTTTTCAAGAATTATTTTTCAGATTATCATTATCAATATGATTCCTTTCCTTCTGGCAAGGATGTGCGGCAGCGAAGTATATGTTTTTCAATTTTGTTTTACCGTTGTTTCTGAAAAAATAATAAGGCGTCTACAAAAATTCAGAATGCGTTCTGCGTTTCATTTTAACCATATAATAAAAGTCTACTAAAGCCTACTATTTAATTGACCAATTGATCATTCATTATATTAGGTTGACTATAATATTGCTTTTACGCCAATACACAAAAGTTTACACCGCGATTTTATCCTTTATTTGCAGAGTAGTGACACCTGTAAAGAGAAACCACTTAGCCCTAAAAACACGCTCCAATGTGCTAACTTCGGTATATCTGCCTGGTTCTAAATGAACTAACTTTTTACTATGTATTTAATGCTTAAATACCTTCCAAATCATTCCTTGGAAATATAGCAAAGCTACAGACAATCAAAATTTCAGCTAATAGAGGCAGACGCAACACCAGGAAGTCATACCTCCTGCCAGTGGGGCTGAAGACAAGCAGTGCTCCGTTGCCAGTACCGAATGAACACGTTCACGACAGGTGTTGTTTTTTGTTGAAGTTGATCCTTGGCTGATTGTTCAATTCCGTCGGCCTCGTTACTTCGTCGATCAAAGGTCATTTTCAACTCAGACATCCGTTTCTCACGCCTCAGACGACATTCAACTTCGTATGCTGTCTCTTCGCTACAGTAAAATTCATCCGGATTTTCTACAAGTTTGGTGCCAAGAGGTACAGTTCAAATGCGAGCGAAAATTGGAATGAGATAGAAGGAATATAAGAAAAATAACAACTAGATAAAAGCTTCATTTTAAATGAATGAAAAACTGAAAAACTCCAATTCTGTAGAAAATGGTTTTATGACGTTATTTGTTACTACTACTGTGCGCATGTGTAAATAAACCCGGCGGTAGTTAATTCCTAGATAATCAAATAACGCCCGATAGAAAATCTCTTTCACACACAAACCAAAGACTTAAAAAAGTGAACCATATAACTACTTGCTTATACTCGAAATGTCCGATATTTAGCTAACCAGACACAACTACATGATACATTTTTAAAAAAGTTTCATGATACGATTATTGTTATAGTTACGCAACATTCGAACAACAGTTCTTAAACGATGAATTATCAATGTGCATTCTGTCTTGCTGTATGCATGAACATGTGTATGTATTTGTGTATATGTTTATGTATGCATGCATTTAGACATGTATGAATGTAGGTATGCATGCATATATGCAACATTGGAACATCAGTTTTTAAATGATGAATTATCAATGTGCATTCTGTCCTGATGTATGCATGAAAATGTGTGTGTATTTTTGTATATGTTTATGTATGCAGGCATGTAGGTATGCATGCATGTATGTATATGTATTCATTCGATTAATGTCATAGTTACGCAACATTGGAACATCAGTTCATTAATTATGAATTATGAATGTGAATTCTGTCTTGCTGTATGAATGAACATGTGTATGTATTTGTTTATATGTTTATGTATGCATGCATGTATACAAGTATGCAGGTAGGTATGCATGTATGTATGTACATGTATACATTCGATTATTGTCATAGTTACGCAACATTGGAGCATCAGTTCTTAAATGATGAATTATGTCTTGCTACAAACCTTCACTGTTGTAGCACCGTATTTAGTACCTACATAAGATTTAAAAGAAACATGTTGCGCGACAGGAAATAAACAATTTACCTGATTTTCGGATTGCGTACCGAAATATTTTAATCCACTGTCATCATGATTTTTGCAAATATTTTAATCATGATTGGAAGTACGTGAAGTCAAATAAATTAAAAGATGACCGGAGGGTAATGGTTATACCTGACTCTAAACTAAGTAGGA
The DNA here is from genome assembly GCA_029291075.1 of Eudiplozoon nipponicum. Taxonomy (NCBI): domain Eukaryota; kingdom Metazoa; phylum Platyhelminthes; class Monogenea; order Mazocraeidea; family Diplozoidae; genus Eudiplozoon; species Eudiplozoon nipponicum. The sequence continues at coordinate 59,542 of JAQBSW010003250.1, forward strand.
AAATAAAAATGGTAGCATCAAAATACAATATACGTACTATTTTAAAACAGACCCTTACCCTAGGTATTAAACTTCCCAACCAAAAGGAAAAAATAGAAACGTTAGACACATCAGGGGTATATGAAATTCCATGTAACGACTGTAACTTGATGTATGTGGGTGAAACCATGCGCCCAATTAAGGTTAGAAGAGGGGAACATAAAACCGCATGCAAGTATGCCCATGTTAATAGATCAGATCTTGCACGCCATACAGTAGAGACAGGACACACAATTAATTGGGATGGGTGCAGACGTATATCAATTTGTAGCCGTAGCAGATCGACTAGACTGATTAGAGAATCCATCGAAATTAAATCGAGAAATGACATAATGAAAGAAACAGCCGTAGAAAAATCACTAGGTCCTATTTGGAATACAGCACTAAATAATGGTAGAAAACGAAGATTGCACGAATCAGAATCAGAATCAGAAACTCGCTCAAGTAAAAGAATAAGAACACTGGACTGATATTAACTTACAGAGGTGGAGATTGATTAATTCAATATCGCCTAATTTATTTTGATTATCTTATTATTTCATCCTTGATTACTTGTTATCTTATTTTATCTGTTATCTTACGTTCTGTTGTTAGTGTAGCGCCTTTAACATACATTTATCTATACATGATGGCAAGGTTTATTTTTATTTTATTTTCTTTGCACTATTACTAGTATCTTCTTTATCAGGCAATTTTAATTTCTTTTACGAACCATTTAATTTAACTTTCTACCCTATTGAAACACTTTATCCGTTTCTAATTTAATTTTGCTACTTATTAATTATTTACTCTATTAATAGTGTCATGCCCCCTCCTCACCGAAATGCCACTCGTAATTACTTCATTTAGAAAAGTAAGTGTAAAATAGGTCTGACGTGTGCAGTTAGGAAATGACAGTTATCATTTTAGTTTTACTTGTATGACCGTTACACGTGCCTGTAATTTTATGTAACAGATTAGCTCTCAGTTTTAAGTAAACGCTCACGCACATATACACAAACACGCTTATCCAGTGAATAGTCAGATGTTGCGAAATCGCTGTAATTTCACTGGGATGAGTGTACACTTGCATTAACTGATTACTCCTCAATTCAAAACAAACGAGAACACATACACACAGGCATGACGTACGCTTATCTAGTGAGTTGTCATTAATTGTCATTATATCACTGTAACCTCATTGCGAAGAGTGTATACATGTAGACACATACACAAACCAATTTAACATACACTTTCCTAACATTTTTATAAAAAAACGTTATGCTTAAGAGATCTAAAAACAAGTATAAATGAGGCGGTTTAAATTAATATTTCCACTTGACATATTGATTGTCAACTAAGTGTGTGATGTGTTTGGCATTGAAAAAGGTCTCCGTAATTGGAGACCGAAATATTTGCAAAAATCATGATGTCAGTGGACTCAAATATTTTGGTACGCAATCCGAAAATCAGGTAAATTGTTTATTTCCTGTCGCGCAACATGTTTCTTTTAAACCTAGTAACAAATTTGTTCAGTTGTGACCAGAAGGATAAACCAAAGGCAGCATGAACGGAAAGTATAATCTCATGCACATTCTTTTCGTACTTACTGGCGACTCATCAGTAGGAGCCGGTATTACGCCCTTTAACCACTATATATTTTGATCAAGAATGTGGGAAAATAGGACGGTACAATCTCCTAGACGAATGTGTAAACCTGCAATAGTGAAGCTAATATCATATAAAGTCTACGACAATGCGACTTCAACGCTAACTCACACTATATAATATATATACCGAGTCTGTAAAGGATACTAACACTTCTGGTCACAACTGAACTAATTTGTTACTAGGTTCACAACACCTAATACATACTTGCATATATATATTAGTTCTCCGCAACAAACAGTATTTAATTTAATGGTGTTGACAATATATCATTTTGTTGCCGTCTAGAGCACGGTCCATTTTGTTTAACTGTGATTTGATTCATGTTTTGCTCTATAACCTCCAATAAACGTCTGAAAACGGATGAATCTTCTTATTTCATCCTTCGGAAAATGTCAGGGACTGATCATGGAACGGGTGGGGATAACAACCACCATAAAAATGTAAAAAATCATTACTAAATAGACAGCTACCCCGCAAAAGCTATTAATATAACTACAAACCTCCTACAATATAATATAAAACTAATGATAGCTAATATGGCTCTAAATTGCCACCAGCACATGACAATATGTTCCAAAATGTGTCGTTTCAGAATGTCGCTTATTTTTCCACAGACTGTTTAGTAAATTGTACAAACTAAATTCTAATGATGAAAATAACAATAATAATGAGGCTGAATGGAGCTGGTCCCTGATTATGTTAAGATAACCATAACTGTTAAACTAAAATATTGGTTATGCGGGAGGCCAGGTAATAGATAAATAAGGGCAATCCATTCTACAATCCATAATGTATAGATAACCGAATAGTAGTAATTAGTTAAAATATACACAATTTATTACTAATTAATTTTCTATCCTCACTTCTTAATTATGATTATTGTCCCCACTTAAGGTTCATCTAAGCTTATGTTTGTAAGCTTTTGAAGTCTGTTCGCCAATCTGCCGCCACTCAGAGCTTTACGAAATGTCTTAAACTACGATGTAGTTACTGATACCTGTAACTACGCGACAGTTACTATCTAAAAAGTGTCTTGCCTGATGAGACCAAAAACGAAAATTTTGTAAAAAATAAACAAATGGGTTATAAAAAATTGCTAAGATAAGGTAATTAACACACGATAATACAGTAAAAATTGAGATTCTAAATTTTCATAGTTTTACGCAAATACTGGAAGCGTTTTTTGGCGAGATTTACTGATTTTATTATAGTTGATTTTGGAAAAGTAAAACAAATTTGATGATACAAAATATCAATAAAAGACAATATC
>JAQBSW010003250.1:65000-86468 GCA_029291075.1 Eudiplozoon nipponicum
GTCACGAACATTAACTGTTTGCAGCTTTCGCCACATATACATATATAGGCAACACAATTTAAACAATAATTGATTGCGCGGGTGGTGATAACAATTATTTAAATCAAGTTTGCGAGCTTGAAGTAAACACCAATCCCATTATATTTAACCAGTTGTCGAACAACATAACAAAACTACCGCCAGCCGCAAGCACTGACGCGTTTCGAACTTCCATGATCATCATCAGAGTACGACGGCAAACTGACTATCGAGGATCAAACCGCATTGATTACATATATGGAAATCAAAGTTAGATAGGCGGCTCTCACCTCTAGCAGTCTCGCATACATTGAACTTGACATGAAATGTCGGCTGCACAATTTCTATGCAGTCCCGGAGGCATTAACTGTTGCCTTTCATACATATATATACCAAACCTTCAATTTTAAACAATAATTGATTGCGCGGGTGGTGATAACAATTATTTAAATCAAGTTGCGAGCTTGGAAGTAACGCAATCCATTATATTGCTTATTGTCGAAGAACATATAAAACCTGCATGACCGCAAAGCGGCGCGTTTCGACCTTCCATGATCATCACAAAGTACGACAGGCTTGACTATCGAGGATCAACCGCGGTGAATATACGCAATCAAATTTAGATAGGCAGCTCTCACCTCTAGCAGTCTCGCATACATTGAACTTGACTGGAAATGTCGGCTGCACAATTTCTATTCAGTCACGAACATTAACTGTTTGCAGTTTTCGCCACATATACATATATAGGCAATACAATTTAAACAATAATTGATTGCGTGGGTGGTGGTAACAATTATTTAAATCAAATTTGCGAGCTTGAAGTAAACACTAATCCCATTATATTTAACCGGTCGTCGAACAACATAACAAAACTACCGCCAGCCGCAACGCACTGACGCGTTTCGACCTTCCATGATCATCATCAGAGTACGACGGCAAACTGACTATCGAGGATCAAACCGTATTGAATATATATGGAAATCAAATTTAGATAGGCGGCTCTCACCTCTAGCAGTCTCGCATACATTGAACTTGACTGGAAATGTCGGCTGCGCAATTTCTATGCAGTCATGATCATTAACTCTTTGGAGCTTTCGCCACATATAAATATATAGGCAAAATAATTTAACAATAATTGATTGCGCGGGTGGTGGTAACAACTCTTTAAATCAAGTTTGCGAGGTTGAAGTAAACACCAATCCCGTTTTATTTAACCAGTCGTCGAACAACATTACAAAACTACCGCCAGCTGCAACGAACTGACGCGTTTCGACCTTCCATGATCATCATCAGAGTACGACGGCAAACTGACTATCGAGGATCAAACCGCATTGAATATACATGGAAATCAAATTTAGATATGCGCCTCTCACCTCTAGCAGTATCGCATACATTGAACTTGACTGGAAATGTCGGCTGCACAATTTCTATGTAGTCACGAACATTAACTGTTTGCAGCTTTCGCCACATATACATATATAGGCAACACAATTTAAACAATAATTGATTGCGCGGGTGGTGATAACAATTATTTAAATCAAGTTTGCGAGCTTGAAGTAAACACCAATCCCATTATATTTAACCGGTCGTCGAACAACATAACAAAACTACCGCCAGCCGCAACGCACTGACGCGTTTCGAAAAGGTGTTCCATAATAAAGGAAATTGTCTTATTTAACCCTAAAATACGATTTTGCAGATAGAAAGCACACTGGAAGGTGAAATAATGGTCACCTTGTCTGAGATACGGCGCTGGCAAAAAACTCGAAACGGAGTAAAATGCAGATCTCGTAACTAATCACGGAAGACAGAATATAAATTAAGGTAAGACATCGAGTTAAGGTACTTGGTCATGTTTGGAAATGCATTTATGTCAAATTCGCAGAAGGAAATCATTCTGCCAAAAACGACGAGATGATGACTTACGAACGACTGAAAGTGGTGGGATAAGTGGATCTAAACCAAGAACGAGAAAGTGGAAAATCCACTATTGCATTAACAAATTTTCTAGATTTATCATTTTGATGTTAAATATCGTCCGTATGTCGCACAAGTCTACACGTTTCGTACATGTATCTAATAACCACTTACATATTCACAAGATATTTCCAATTATATAATAGCTAAACGTTTCTCGTCAATTTACATTGTGATAGTGTTTATTCCTAATGTTCTCCAGTGCACAAAGACATCAACTTGTTTATTATAGCTGTTCGAGCGTTTTATTAACACGTCCGGCGAAAAAAGTGTGCAAAGATGAAAATTTCTAAAACAGAATATCAATTTTACATTGTTAGCAAAATCTGCATTGATTTAAAACTTAACAGAATTATAAAATAGGCAGTGTATTATTTTTTATATATTTTTTTGCAAAATCTAATGTTCTTTCAAAGATAAAGGCATTGATTTTTTATCTGTGTGTGCTCTTAAAAGCTGATTGCACGTTAGTTTAATTTTAGAATACATTTCCAGTGTGCCTAAACCAGAATTTGCTACACTCTTCCCTTCAATTTCCAAACTTTATTTTACCAAACTTTGTGTCAAACAGTTCAACACAGCATTTAGTGCTAAACTGTAACAAGATTTCAATCAATATTAATGAATCATGATTTTATAATTCCATATCTCACAGCCAATTTTATCGTATTTTTTAGACCAAACAACCATTTCTCCGTTGCTCGTGTTTAATAAAATTTGACAATCATTGACTACGCGGGTGGTGTTAATAATTTTTAAAATCAATTTTTTTGAACTAAATATAAACACAAATTCCACTGTATCTAATCACTCGCACTACAAAGCAAAGCTAACGTAGTGCGAGAGGATGGCTCAGTGATTAGAGCATCAGCTTTAGAAGCAGACGTGCTCAGGTTCGAGCCATGTCCGTTGAAAATAAATGAACTGTATTTTCTGCATTACACAAAGCCTAATTTGTACTGACAAATGTATGCACATGATGGATCAGGTGTTTATATCAAGATCGCAAACTTGATTAAAAGTAACGTACGTCTGACTGACGGTAGTTTTGCTGAGTTGTGCGAACAATTAGGTATAATGGAAATGCCGGTTCTGTCAGGCTCGCAAACTTCATTAAAATTGTACATCTAATAAAGTTTCTACTTGGAAGGCAACATTCCTATTGTCATAGCAATTTAATTACCACGGATGAGCAATGCACTCTCTTAAAAGTAAGACAGATAAAGTGCGCACGTTCAATTAAAATAAATTTTTGTTAAAAGATCTTTTAAATACGGCTCAAAAATATATAATACCGCCTGTTTAATTTAGACAACGGGGATAAAAGTGCCTCTCTTTTCTGACTTCAACTGATCTTTACTATACTCAAAGTTGCGAACTTGATTTAACCACGAGACCCACTAAGTACATGCATTTGTCAGTATAAACTAGGAATTGTATAGAGTGGAAAAGGCAATTCATCCAGTAGACCGGTTTCGACCTCATTGGGAACTCATCATGCACTGGCCAGAATTTGCCGCGGACAGGGCTCGAACCTGGTCACGTCTGCTTCGGAATCTGGTGCTCTAACCACTGAACCACCCTTTCGCACACTAGATAAAATTCAGTTATATCTTAACTAATGTAACTCGGTTAGGCTTTTTTTCTCTTTTTCGGTGGAGCTCATATTGCGTCCATTTGGAGACAAAGGTCCATCTAACTATCCCCAATCTAGCATTAATGTACAGACGCCACACTAAATGGGGAAGTGGTGCTGAAATGAACATTTATATGATAAAACGAACATTGGTTGCGCGGACGGTAATAAAAATTACTGTAATCAAAGTTGCGAGCATGAAATAATCCCCTGACCCATTAAGAACTTACATTTTACATGACAAATAAAAGTTCTTACTGGGTCAGGTGTTTATTTCAAGTTCGCAACCTTGATTATAGTAAATGTTATCACCGCCCGAGCAACCAATGTTCGTTTAATCAAGTAAATATTCAACTGATCTTGTTGTATATTGTGAAACAAGGTACTAGGGAATTCTTCATGAATCACATTATTTAATTGGCAATAGCAAGCATACACTAAAGTATATTTCTTTTAAAAGAAGCACATCTGAAGGACCAAAGTTTCTAGCGTAATCTGGAATATTTCGGCAGAAGCCAGCACTGAAAATAAGACTCGAATAAGGTATAACAGCGCAAACTGATTGTCGTCAATGACGATAACCGAAGCATAAAATATATCATACAAATCTAGGTAAAACTAATTGTCTATTAGACCATCACATTTTGCGCTTTACACGTGTACAAAACGAATTGAGTAGTCCTATTTACACCGGGTATAAATATATATTGGCTACACACATGTTATGAAGAAGTTAAAAAGACGATTAGGTATAACAGTCAGCCCTGAATAGTGGTTATGTGTGTATATAAACTTGCCAACCTACGTAGACCTAGACTTAATTCTTCCCCTTGGTAGGTTCTTCAAGAGCCAAAGCCAAAATAACAGAATAAAACCTGGATTCTCCAGCGGAGAACTTTTACCGCAGGAATCCTACAGATCTTCACCAATTTCAGTTTCTATTGTTTCGTTAGTGTACGGTGCTTCGTGATCAAATGTCCGATATCGTGACCAATTCAATCCAGCCTTGAGATTGTTGGTTGAGCAATTTAGAGTTTCCAGGCATCCACCGCAGTTGTCATGGGCGGAGCATTTTTCCAGCAAGATTCTCACAGATTTTCAACTCGTTAGGTTTCTATTTTTTTTAATTTTAAGAGCTTACGACGTTTCGTGATCAAGTGACCAAGATAGCGAGCATATCTCTTCAACATTGAGTTCCGTTGTCTTCCACATTGATGAGTCTAGCCATTCACCGCAGATGCCTTGGAAGCCTAGCAAGCAGAATGTGACATTGGCCTCATCAAATATTGCTTCAACCAACGCAAGCAGCGTTTCTCATCTAAGTTCAAATGTGAAAGAGCATCAGTTAGCTGCTGAATAGAACTAGTTGTTCAGTAAATTTTAACAACTGGTAAGTGTTTCACGACACTCAGCTGACAACTACTTAAAATAAACTGAGCGACTATATAAGTAAACAATCATTGATTGCGCGGGTGGTCGTAACAATTCTTTAAATCAAGTTTGCGAGCTGAGAATATTCAATCCTATTATTTAGTTCATTTAATCAATATAATGTACTGTTGCAGTTTTCGATTTTCATGATTATCATTTGAGTACGACAGATTATGGAATTCAAACTTATTGAATATATGGTTTCACCTCATAGTTCTTTATGACTGAATTGGTTTGTTTATGCAGTCATTTAATTATTCGTTTGCAGCTTCTGCCATATATATATATATATATATATATATATATATATATATATATATATATATGTATGAAAGCTGCAACAGTTAATGTTCGTGACTGTATAGAAATTGCTGTGCAGCTTACATTTCCAGTCAAGTTCACTGTGTATGCAAGACTTAGAGGTGAGAGCCGCATATCTAAATTTGATTTGCTATATATTCAATGGTTTGAACCTCGCTAGTCAGTTGCTGTCGTACTTGGATGATGATCATGGAAGGTCGAAACGCGGCAGTGCGTTGCAGCTGGCGGTAGTTTTGTTATGTTGTTCGACGACTGGTTAAATACAATGGGATTGGTGCTTACTTTAAGCGAATATATTTCGGAGGCACCGGCTGGAGACCATTCCAATTGTTCTATCTAAAACTGAAGTTAACACAGCAGAAAGTCCTAGCAGAAGTGCACGAATTAAGATGAAGCGGTCAGCACATGGATGGAAGCTGCCTTCGAGCTGCAGAATTGAATATAAAATAACAAATATTTGTATTTTGTGTTACCGAATGGAGGCAATTTACACGAGCAAACTCCTTTAAATAACTGATTAAAAACGAAGCAATTGTGTTGAGTTGAGTAAAATGACTTTTGATGGATTGGAAAGATAAGAAAGAGTATTGTCTGCACAAATGAACACTTTGACAGCGAAGGTAGGGATAATTGAGACTCGGCTGGTCGTGACAAATATACTAAATTCAGAGGGAATCCGGATAAACGATCCAACTAGCAACTAGTAAAGTCAACACCGGCAGCTGATAATAGAAATCGATAATCTCTCAGTTGCAAAAAGCATAGCCTTAAATAAAGACTCTTTACCGAAAGGCAGGGAAGATGTCAGTATCGTTTGCTTAGACGTAGGGCCCCTTTCAACGCAATCATTCAGTTAGAATCAAAATAGGCCAAACATGAATGTTTTGAGGCGTGCAACGATATACCACGCGATTTGACACCACCTGAGCGCAATATGTTGCTCTCTAGAGGTCGTCTACTTTATCTGCTAACAGAAGGAAATTATCAGCCTCTACTAAGGCAAATAGAATGTGCCAAGTGAAGTCATCGAGCTTCCAAAACACAAGCAATTTCGATCGGATCACCATTATTTAGCATAACTCGTCATATATATTTCGCACACTTTATTTGTGTCAAATAAGAAGAATCCCTGGTCTAATAGATGGACTTTAGATCAAACGCTAGCTTTCTCGTGTATGTGAACATTGCATAGAATTTTGTGAAGTTTATCCTCTTTGACCAGATAATTGCTTCATTTGCTTCATGGGCATATCCCAAGTTATTAGTCGGTTTCAAATATCTTTAATTTTGATCACCTTTTCTTGCCCGAAGTGCAATTTGACTTTATTGATTCTTCGGTATGCTCATTTTTTGAAACTTGTCAACATAACTGAATAATTTAATTAACGTGTAAAGACTGTGCCAAGTAACACCAACCCCATTGTATTTAACCAGTCTTCGAACAACATAACAAAACTACCGCCAGCCACAACGCACTGACGCGTTTCGACCTTCCATGATTATCATCAGAGTACGACGCCAAACTGACTATCGAGGATCAAACCGCATTGAATATATATGGAAATCAAATTTAGATATGCGGCTCTCACCTCTAGCAGTTTTGCATACATTGAACTGGACTGGAAATGTTCTACATTCTATTTCAATTTTTTGAGCGTATATAAATCATGAAAACTTGACATGATGGTCAATACACATTGTAATTTTTTACCCTTTCTTTAATGAGTAAAAAGACATTTTTTAATATCTGTAATTCGTATGGCAGTTTTTGTGAAACATTTTGCCGATTTCTGCGTGTACCTTGATAGATGTATAATTTATTCACGTTAAAAGCATATTTACTTTTCATAGTACCCTTTCCATGTACAACAAAGGGAAATGTTACCAAATACAAGAAACTCTTTTTTCTCATTTTCTTCTCCAGTATCTACAAATGAACGTTTCTTTATGTTTAAACTGAAAGGCAAAACATGTCAGAACAATGTAAACATGGAGAGAGTGTGAAATAAGGAAAACTAAACAATTACATGTGTCACCTCCAGTGCAAGCTCAATGCCTGAGCATACTTCTTTTGTTTACATAAATCCGGCTGCAATTTGTTTAACCATACAGCTTCGTATGTGGCTAGCTCCCTTTTGTTATTGCATTTAGTTATTATTTTAAATGCTACGTCTGGAGAACATACGTACGATGTTTCGATGATGTGTTGCGCAATTGCAGACATGAATTCACCATTTGATTTGAACCAGGCGTTTAAGTTGCAATGTTCTCTCATTTGAGTAATTAACCGCCTGGTCGATCGGCCTACGTAAGTTGATCGACAACTTGCGCATGTATATTGGTAGATAATATTTGATGTCGACATTAACGGCTGTTTCTCTTTGATTGCTGGTAAAGACAAGTGTGTTACCTTAAATAACACTCGTAGTTTAGCTGAATTAAATGTGCGTGTTAATACCGCTTCAAATTTCTTTTGTGCTATTCGGGAAACTGCATCCCCCTTAAATGGGATGCTAAGGTAGACTGTTTTCTTTTCTAGCCCGTAATACGTGTGTTTTTGTTTACATTCCATTTTCAATAATTGATTCAATTAATTGTCTGGGATAGCCATTAGACAATAATTCGTTAATTGCTTTATTTTATTCGTTTTCGTTTGAATCTTAACCAACCAACCTGTCGATTCCTGAAAAGCAGCCACGAATTGTTGATAAATTATATTGAAACGGTACAAAAAGTTATTTTTATTTATTCACACTGAAAGGGTACTATGAATTTTATTAAGGCTCGCATCCAAAAAAAAATATTTACTTTTGTTTTTTGCTAAAATTTATGCATAAAAAACAGGGAAAATTGAGACGATGTTAGAGCTGGCGAAATAATAAAGTTATTTTCTTTACACTGGGTACTAAATACCTCGATGCTCAAATAATTTCTCAATTTACATCAAGTTGAATTTATTGACAGATATAAAGGTTCGACGACTGGTTAAATACAATGGGACTGGTGTTTACTTCAAGCTCGCAAACTTGATTTAAAAAATTGTAACCACCACCCGCGCAATCAATTATTGTTTAAATTGTATTGCCTATATATGCATATGTGGCGAAAGCTGCAAACAGTTAATGTTCGTGACTGCATAGAAATTGTGCAGCCGACATTTCCAGTCAAGTTCAATGTATGCGAGACTGCTAGAGGTGAGAGCCGCATATCTAAATTTGATTTCCATATATATTCAATGCAGCTTGATCCTCGATAGTCAGTTTGCCGTCGTACTCTGATGATGATCATAGAAGGTCGAAACGCGTCAGTGCGTTGCAGCTGGCGGTAGTTTTGTTATGTTGTTCTAAGACTGGTTAAAAACAACGGGATTGGTGTTTACTTCAAGCTCGCAAACTTGATTTAAAAAAAAAGATATAAAGGTTTACAACAAACGGAAGAATTAATTTTGCGGTTTAGTGCCTCCCAGGCTGAATCTTATTAATCGTTTCGCCACAATAACAATTTAATTTAAACCTGTTCATATGACACAATATTAGCGTGCATATTTTTAAATTGAGCTTACATTCCGGAAATAGGCGTTTAAGTTAATCAAGCATTTAAGGACAAATAGTCATGGAACATCGCTATGTAATTAGTATACCCTCGTAGCGCAATGAACATTGCTAAAGTGTCGTGGAAACAGACAAACAAAATTGTCTATAAAACAATTTATCCCATATGATAAACCAAAATGTGTGTAAAATTTTCCACTTCATGCTTTTTCGACAGCACAATATAAGAAGTCTGGCTTTTTCAATTCTATTTAAACATAATGCAGATAAAGCAAATTTCACGAACTGATAAAGATATTATCGGAGTTAATGTGGAGTATTAATAAAGCACAAAGTTAGTATCTACAAAAGTTTTTCAGACGGAAAATTATTCACAATTGGTCTTAGGTTTGCCTTATTTTTGTAATAACGTAATCGAAAAAGTATTTATTTGTATAAATAAAAAATTACTATGAAAACTGCTAATACCCCAGTTGTTAGTAAATGCACGTTTTGGCTTAAGCAAATGGTAAATAATGAAACCACATGAGAATAATCTTAAGGTCTCATTGTACAATGTATATATATATATATATATATATATATATATATATATATATATATATATATATATATATATATATATATATATACAATCAATGATAGTTTAGTTGTATAACATAAATACATTTGACGAAATCTACAGTAAGTTAGTGTTCGAGGCTGCATAGAAATTTGCAGCCGACATTTCCAGTCACGCACAATGTGCGTGAGAGTTCTAGAGGTGAGTGCCGCATATCTAATTTTGCTTTCCATATATACATGCAATGCGGTTTGATCCTCGCTAGTCAGTTTGCTGTCGTACTCTGATGATGATCATGGAAGGTCGAAACGCGTCATTACGTGTGACTGACGATAGTTTTGCTATGTTGTTAGACGACTGGTTAAATACAATGGGATTGGTGGTTATTGAAATCCCACAATTTTTTTGAAGAACTGAAAGGTGAACTTTCATTTTTGTATGTCGGAATGAGCATATGCGTCATCCTCATGCACAACTATATAACCATAAGTCGTTAGTGGTTATAAGTGCACTTGCAGAAGTTCACTAGGTCGCTCATTCCTTGTGAGGACGGTTTATATTCAGTCTTCCTTCTCTTAGATATTCTGCCAACCACGGCTGACGAACAGTAACTGCCTAGATGCCAGAGGCCAAAGTTTCCTTTAGCAGCCGAAGCTTGTCCTTCGCATCTGGCATGCTTACTGTCATTCCGTCACTACTCATTTAACAAAAAAAGTTGTTGCGCAGTTAAAGCAAACTCGAGGCTTCACATGCAACAGGATGACGGCTATGTCAATTTAGACGAAGCGATGTTCATGCTACCATTCCTGGACTGACCAGTTTTTGCCCGCCACTCGTCAGTCTCAAATTGCTATGGCTACGGGCCAAATACAGCCGATACTATCACTTTTCGACTGTGTAACAAATTTTACGAAGTAATCTGTTCGCAGAATCTTGATAAATATATTTTTACTAAAATGAATAATATTAGACGAGTTTAAAGAAGTTATCAAGGCCAAAATTTACAAATTGGATATTTCTTGTTTTCACGTTCCAATTTGGTCGCAATTGAATTAATACCTCTTTGTCAACGAGGTTGGTCGAATTTTCGTCGGAATTCGCGTTATTAAAAATACAAGGGAGGACAATATCAAAGCGATCTGAGTCACCATACCGGAGTAAATTTTAAATTTTACGTAGAGAAACTGTGTATGATTTAAACTGTCTAATTGCATATATTCTAAGTTTATTTGATGCTGGAACAATTAAAGATGATTTTTACATACGTTTTCACATGCCCTTGGGAAATTGCACCGCCTCTTTCCATAAATATAAATGTCAAAATTGTTCAAGGTTTGTGACATAGTACCATTTAACAGGGAATGTATGAGTCGCTAAAACGGTGATCAAAAATTGTCTGTTGATATATTAGTAAGTTAATTATATTTGGCAGTTATTAATTAAGTTTCTAAGTGCGAATTTAGTTATCCAATTAAACAGTTATTTGGGCATTACACACCTAGTAACAAATTGGATATATCAGTAAACGCACATTGGTTGCACGGGCGATGATAACAATTACTATAATCAAGTTTGCGATATTGATGTAAACACCTGACCCATTATGTACATACATTTGGCAGTATAAACTAAGAATTGTATAGTGTGGAAAAGGCAATTAATCCAGTAGACCGGTTTCGTCCTTATTTTATCTATATATGCATGTAAGCATAAATGTATGATTTTATGAATTTATGTAAGCAATTTTATTTGTACATATTAATGTATGTATGTATTTTTGCATATTCTTATGTATTTATGCACGTATTAATATACAAGAGCATTTTTGTAAGTATTCATGAGTTTTTGATAATTATTTTGTATATATATATGTTTAAACGTATATATGTGGGCATGTATGTATTCATGTATGTTTTTATATATGTATGTACGTGTGTATGTATTTATGAAGGTATGCATGTATACATTCTTATGTTAATGGAGGTGTGTAAGTATGTTGCTTAGAATGTATGCATTTATATATGCATGCATGTATGAATGTGTATTTCTGTGCATTTATTTGTGTAAATATATATATATATATATATATATATATATATATATATATATATATATATATATATGTATGTATGTATGTATTTATGTAAGTATTGTATATATGCGTGTATGTGTGTTCGCAATTCTATACGTATGCATTTATGTATTTATGTTTGTTTGTATGCATGTATGTAAACTTGAATGTATATGTGTATATATGTATGTTTGTAAGTAAGTAAGTCCGTATGTTTGCACGTATGTTTTTATATATGCATGCATTTATATACTCTTATGTGTATATCATATGTGCATATTATCTGCATGTAGGTACGCAAGTTTGTTTGTATATATTAATATATTCATCTAATATTGCACACAATTTTGTATGAAGGCACGTTTGTAAGCATTGGAATTTTTTTAATTTTATAAAAGTACGTCTTTAAGTGTCTCTCGCGGTAGATTTGTCATATTTTTGACTGATTATATACAACGGGATTGGTTTTTATTTAAATTTGCTAACTTGATTTGAGAAATTTTCTCACCATCCGTGCAACCAATGATTGTTAAATTGTATAAAATATTCACATGTGGCGAAAGCTGCAGAAAATGAAAATTATTTACTGCATAAAAACTGCTCAGCCGACATTTCCAAGCAAGTACAATGTATCCTAGACTATTAGAGGTGAGAGCCGCAAATCTAATTTTTCTTTTCATATATATGCCATGCGGTTTGATTATCGTGTCAGTTTGCCGTCGTACTATATTGATGATCACTCAAGGTCGAAATACATCAGTGCGTGTGATTGAAACTAGTTTTTATACTTTATGTACTCATGAAATAAGACGGGAGTGAGGTTAATTTCAAGTACAAAAACATTATTTAATTTTTTTTGTATATCGGCATAATTTTATTCTCTTACGCAATCATGCGTTGTGTTGCGCCCGAAAATTATAATATTGTGCACATTCGTTTCGTGCTTACTGGCGACTCATCATTAGGAGCCGGTATTACGCCCTTTACTTACTACATATTTGTGTGAGGAACGTGGGAAAATAGGACGGTTCAATCTCCTAGACGAATATGTAAACCTGCAGTAGGGAAGCTAACTTCTAATAAAGTCTTGAACAGTACGACTTCAAAACCAATTCACCACACATAACATATATACCAAGTCTGTAAAGGGAACCAACACTATGGCTATTGTGTCAGTAAAAAATAACAACGGGAAAGGTATATGGTATTAACATGATGGATTTCAATGTATGCTAAAGTTCACCAGAATTGAGAATTAAAACTATTTCTGAACATCTGTTACTCCAGTAAATCCGTAAACTCTGGCCGTGATTGATATCAGTTATCATATTTCGCGGTTATCATGACAACATTCTATTAAATATATGACAGTTATATCCTGCTTAACAACAGGCGTTTAAATTGGAATCTTCTCTTAATTGAGTAATTAACCGTCTGGTTGATCGACATACGTAAGTTGACTGACAACTTGCAAATGTATACGAAACTGTACAGCCTTCGTGCACAATAAAATAAGCTTGCGTAGAGTGTGACCTGGCACCGGCGATAGTAATATGTCGTGTTCTACAGCTTTGACTATAATGTCAATGGTTTCATCAATTGAAACATTTGTAAACAAAGACATAAAATCAAAAGATACCATAATCTCGATTTTAACCTTTGTATTTTGAATTCTGCTATCGAACTCAAAAGAATCGGCAACCGACTAACTAACTAGTAGTTTTTACAATGGTTCAATTATACGAACTAGCCATTTAGCCAATGCATGAAACGGATAAATTATCATTTATAATATTCGTCTGTTAGAAAAAAACATTTTTGTGTGCTTTTGGTAATTTGAACATAGTTGGTGAAGACGGTCCAACGAGTTTGAGCTTCTATGCAATGGCCGTATAAATTAAAACAGCATCTGTCAATATCTTAATTCCATTTATTACTTTGCGCTCCATTTTATCTATTTCTTGAATAGGAGAAAATTTCAACCTAAACGTCTGTTATAAATCAAATGGTGAATACACGTCTGCAATTGCGCAACACATCGTTGAAACCTCCCACTTATGTTCTACAGACGTAGCATTTAATTCAATTATGTAAATGCAATAACAAGAGGGAGTCAGTCACTCACGAAGCCTGATGGATGAACAAATTTCAGCCAGATTTATGCAAGCAGAAGAAGCATATTCGGGAATTGAGCTTGAACTGGAGGGGATGAACGCAATTGAATTATAGATCCCTCATTTGATATTCTCTCCACCATTACAATTTTCGATAGCGTTTGGCTTTTCAATTTATATATAGAGATCTGTTCATTTTTAGATACTTGAGAAGAAAATGAGAAAGAAGCGATTCTTTTATCTGATAAAATTTCTTTTTATTCTAGCACATGGGGAGGGTACGACGAATTTTATTAAGGCTCGAATTCCAAAAGAATCTTTCAGAAGACTTGATGAACTAGTGAAGTTAAATTGTAGAGCGTAAGGAACGTTATTATAGAAAGAATATTATTATCAGTGTATTAAGCAATTACGGTTCCCAGGAGATTTGGTGCGCAGTTTATGCAAGTCCAAACTACGGGTCAACCGAAGAAATCTTACAAGGTTGGCGTATTCCAAAATTGAGCAGTTAAAGGAAGATGAAACATTACTACAGGTAAGAATCGGTTGTGCATCTTTTGTATTAGATGAACATAGAATAAGATTTCTGATTTTTTGCCAGCTTTTATGACGAAAGACAAAACAAAAATTTTGAAGAAATTAGAAAACGATATAAAACCTGGAGTTTTGTGTGATTTAATACTTATTTATATTGATGAACGTGTGCTTAATTTATCAAAAATACAAAAAAATCAGCTAACAATTGAATCACTAGCGATGGGACAAAATTATGGAATTCATCCTTCTTGTAGATGCGATGTTGGTTTTGATGCAGTTTTTGAATTTCTATTTGAACAAACAGCCGACTTAGTACCTACAAGTATTGATTATAAAAATTGGTTCAAGACTACATTAGTTGATCAGGCTTCACATTTGAAATCGTCAAAATGCGCAGAACAGCAAGCATTGACAAAGCAACATCTAAATGCGCTTAAAGGTATCAGCAGAAATGCAGACATCAAAATACTACGCGCGGGTAAAGGCAAGAGCGTTGTTATAATGGACAAATCTGACTACCTACAAATGATGGAAAACAGGCTAAAGGCAAATACAAAATTCACGCGTCTAGACGATAAATCAGCTGAAATAGACAAGTGGAACGCAAAGTAATGAATGAAATTAAGATCTTGACAAATGCCGGTTTAATTGGTGAGGCTATTGCACAGAAGTTCAAGTTAGATGGATCAACTGCACCAGCAATGTACGGATTGCCAAAAAGAACAAAAGTGTAGTTCTATGAGACCAATCTTATCAATGGTTAATTCTCCGTTTCATGAATTGGCTAAATTACTAGGTTCGCAAAACCTAATGCATACTTGCATATATATTAGTTCTTCGCAACAAAAAGTATTTAACTGTAATATATTGAATTGAATGATGTCATGCTTACCGCGAAATGTGATAACTGATATCGATGAAGGCCAGAGTGTATGGTTTAACTGGAGTATCAGGTGTTCGGAAATTGTTGTAATTCTCAATTTGGGTGAACTTTAGCATAAATTTATATCCATCAGGTTGGTATCATGTACCGACTCGGAAACCATAGTGTTAGTATCCGGTACTCATCGATTTCAAAAAAGGTATCAGTTACTAACACAATAGCCATAGTGTTAGTATCCTTTACAGACTCTGTATATATATTATATAGTGTGAGTTAGCATTGAAGTCGCATTGTCGTTGACTTTAGATTATGTTAGCTTCACTATTACAGGTTTACACATTCGTCTAGGAGATTGTACCGTCCTAATATTCCACATTCTTCTACCAAATATATAGTGGTTAAAGGGCGTAATACCGGCTCCTACTGATGAGTCGCCAGGAAGCACGAAACGAATGTACATGAGATTATACTTTCCGTTCATGCTGCCTTTGGTTTATCCTTCTGGTCACAATTGAACTAATTTGTTACTAGGTTCGCAAAACCTAATACATACTTGCATATATATTAGTTCTTCGCAACAAACAGTATTTAAATGGCTAAATTATTAGTTCGTCTACGGGAAGCATTGCGCAATCTACTAGGCAATTATTCGGTTTCTGGTTCTTTTCAGTTCGTTAGCAGAACTCAAGATATAAATGCGACAAACGAGATAATGGTGTCTTCGTTTATAAATGCTCTAATCGATGAAACCGTTGATTTTATATACCAAGCGGTAGAACATCTCCGGTGCCAGATCACACTTTACATTAGATTATCTTATTATGCACGAAAGTTGTACAGTTTCGTTTTAATAGAAAAATGGATAAACAGACTGATGTTGTGGCAATAAGGAGAGCCCCCTATTTCCAGTGTTGGCTAAGATTTGCATAGACCATCTGGATTATACATCATTAAGGATTAAACAATAATTGCTTGCGCGGGTGTTGATAAAAATTCTTTAAATCAAGTTTGCGAGCTTGAAGTAAACACCAATCCAATTTTATTTAACCAGTTCTAGAACAACATAGCAAAACTACCGCTAGTCGCACGCACTGACGCGTTTCGACCTTCCATGATCATCATCGGAGTAACCAATCAATTGACGATTAATTGTATTTTCTACATATATGTGTGTGGCAAAAGCTGCAAACAGTTTGTAAATGCATAGAAACTGTGCAGCCCACATTTCCATTCAAGTGCAATGTATGCGAGACTACTAGATGTGAGAGCCGTATATCTAGTTTTGCTTTCCCTTTGTATGCAATGGAGATCGATCCTCGCTAGTCAGTTTGCCGTTGTACTCTGGTGATGATCATGGAAGATCGAAACGTGTCAGTGCGTTGCGGCTGGCGGTAGTTTTGCTATGTTGTTCGACGACTGGTTGAATAAAATAGGATTGGTGCGTACTTTAAGCTCGCAGACTTGATTTAAAGAATTGCTACCACCACCCGCGCAATGAATTACTGTTTAATTATCAACGTTAAATTATCGCCAAATTATTTCTTTTTGAAGACGTAAGTAGTCAAGTATTGTCAAGCTTTGGAGTTGTCAGCTAACATTTTTCCACTTTCCTTAGGCGTCTGCAATAATACTATTGTTAAATTATTTATTTATAACATTTTTTTGTTGACGATTCTTCTTAAACCAACAAAGTCGGCGTTCAGTAGTCAAATTGCAAGATGTATTAGCTGCTGCAATCGAAATAAAAATTTCCTTTCAATAATGTAATTATTTTATTAATAAATTTTTGATTCCACCGAACATTGGCACACAAACAATCTATGCATTTAATTTTCGAGTGTGGTATTTAAGATAATACACTTGGCGTTACCAACAATCAATGAGAAACTGCCGTTTATGCCGACATCAAATATTATTTACTAATATACGTGCGCAAATTGTCGATCAACTTACATAGGCCCATCGACTAGACGGTTAATTACTCGAATGAGAGAACATTGCAACTTTAACGCCTGTTTTAAATCAAATGGTGAATACACGTCTGCTATTGCGCAACACATCATCGAAACATCGCACGTATGTTCTCCAGACGTAGCATTCAAAGTAATTACTAAATGCAAAAACAAAAGGGAGCTAGCCACATACGAAGCCTTATGGATAAACAAATTGCAGCCGGATTTATGTAAGCAGAAGAAGCACGTACAAGCATTGAGCTTGAACTGGATGTGACGCACGCAATTTGATTGGTTTCTATTTTTCACACTCTCTTTGTTCACATATTTCTATCTTGTTTTGCTTTCCAATTTAAATATAAAGATATGTTCATGAGCAGATATTTGAGAAGACCATGAGAAAGAAAATTTTCTTATATCTGATAAAATTTGTTTTTGTTTTTGCACACAGGAAGGGTACAATGAATTTTATTAAAGCTCGCATTTCTAAAGGATAAATAAATATATATATATATATATATATATATATTTGTCAGTATGAACTACGCATTACAAATTGTAACAGAGGAAAATCATTCACCAGACCGGTTTCTCCCTTATTAGATACTCTTCAAGTAATTTACAGAGAATTTTCGCAGACGGAGATTAAACTGAGGCACATTTGCTTCAGAATAAAACGAACATTTTCTGCGCTGGCGGTGATAACATTTATTATAAGCAAGGTTAAGATCTTGATATAAGCACCTTACCAGATAATTACCTACATATGTCAGTATATGCTTCAGAATAAGGAATGCGGTTTTATCCTCGCTAGTCAGTTTGCCGTCGTAATCTGATGATGATCATGTACCGACTCGGCAACCATAGTGTTAGTACCATGTACCTTTTCGATACTAAGATGTTGATATCGGTTGCTGACACAATAGCCATAGTGCTGGTATCCATTACACTTGGTATATATATTATATAGAGTGAGTTAGCGTTGAAGTCGCATTGTCGAGACTATACGATGTTAGCTACTCTACTGCATGTTTACAAATTCGTCTAGGAGATTGTACCGTCCTATTATCCCACATTCTTCTACCAAATATATAGTGGGTAAAGGGCGTAATACCGGCTCCTACTGATGAGTCGCCAGTAAGCACGAAACGAATGTGCACATGAGATCATACCTTCTGTTGATGCCCTATTTGGCTTTTACTTACGCTCACGTTTGAACTACCTCAAGACTTATTAGCGGCATTACATTAAAAGTAGTATAAATTCGACTCACCTTATTAAGTGAACCCGAGACATTCACACAAATTTCGTCTTCAACACGGTACACTCTGCTATCTGCCGCCTCGCCTTGATACAGCATGCGAAAGTCTTCCGATTCATCGCGTTGGCATCGGTGGGTGGAAAAAAGTGCAGAACCTAATTTGGACTCCCTCGTCGAGTGGTCGATTTCGCGCCTTGGCACACATTTCGACCGCATTGCAACTTGTTGTTTACACTTTTCCTTGGTTGCACTAAAATTAAGACAATGGCAAGCAGAAAGGAAAATGTTTATTTTTTATACAAGAGGACAGACAAAAAAGACGTCAATTAGCTTGTCATAAGGTCTATCAATACAGTTCGATGTGTGTGTTCACTTATTCGCTTTGATGCCCTGTCCATTTATGCAGCCAAAGTAAAGCATTTTTTTTAGATATTCCGATTTTTATAACTTTTAACGTTAATTTACTAATAAAATTTTTAAAAACTACTTCGTAATGTAGACATTAAAATTTAATTGCATACATGATCATATTTTTGAAACAGAATATAATCAATTTTTATTTGAACCCGAATCACACGGTTACTATTTTATGCTTAAATCAAGTGAAACTATTTTGTTTACTGTCTTTCATTTGCTGTAGACATTTTTTTTCGACGAACACATTGGTAATATGCAATTGTGTATTGGGTTTCGCACGCCTGGTAAAAAATTATTACGAATAGAACGAGATGTATAAGCCAAATACAACATGAACGGGAAGTATAATCTCGTGCACATTCGTTTCGTGCTTACTAGCGACTCATCAGTAGGAGCCTATATTACGCCGTTTACCCACTATATATTTGGCTGAGGAATATGGAATAATAGGACGGTAAAATCTCTTACATAAAGTCTTCGACGCTAACTCACTCTATATAATATATATTACGTGTGTGTAAAGAGTACCAACACAATGGCCGTACCAGATACCAATACTATAGTTGCCGAATAGGTGCATAAAACCAATACAATGGAGTTCAAGGTACGCTAAAATTACAACCACTTATGAGCACCTGTTACTCCGGCAAATCCATACACTCTAGCCTTCATAGATGTCAGTTATTATATTTTGCGGTAATTTGAACATCATTAAACTAAATATGCAATAGTTGTATATTGGTTGTTGTGGATACCTAATATGTGTGCAATTTTATATTAGGTGTTGCGCACCTAGTAACCAATTAATCAAATAGTACCAGAATGATAAACCAAAGTTAGTATGAACGAAAGGTATAATATCATGTGCACAAACATTTCATGCGTACTGGCGATGTATTAGCAAGAGCTGGTACTACGCCCACTACATATTTGGTCAAGGAATGTGTGAAACTACAGTGACAAACTTACATTTTATAGATGCACATCCGTCATGTATGTGTGTATGCGTGTTCGTAAATGCGAAGCTTTCAGCAAAATATAATTATGTGCACATGTAAGGTTATCTAAGGAGTACCTCTCTGTTAACATTAAATTTGCACTTTTCTCACGTCCGGCTAGTTGTTTCATTTTCACCATCTGATACACCTTACATATGGGTATGCAAGTCTAGAATTCATGCCATGATAAAAGATTGAAGGTTTTCGATATTAAAAGTTATTAATATGAGGCATTATAACAATGGAAGATCGGATAAGAAATTTAGAACTTTATATGTTGAATACAAGAAAGCAAACGTGTTTAATTTTATAAACCGTCAAATTAAAATCATTTTTATAGTTGGCGCGGTTTCTGTTTTATAAATGCAGATTTCGTGTTACTAGTCGAGCGTTTACGTTTAAACAGAGGCAACATAAGCCCACGTGAAATAAAGGTTAATCAAACGCAAAAGTTAGTATATAACTGAAAACTGTGTTTACTATGTGGCAGGATGGTGCAGAGGATAAGGTCAAATACTGCGAAGCAAAAGTTCCCAGGCTCAAGTTCCAGTTCTTCACAGAACTTGACGAGTTACTAATAAGAACGAAACATGTGTACTGGATTAATTACCTTTTCTTCATTACAAAATGCGTAGTTGAAACTGTCATGAATATATACATATATATTATTTTTTTTTTAAATTTAAACAATTGTAATCACCACCCGCGCAATCAATGATTGTTTAATTGGAAAAATCATCATATTAATGCAATTACTCCATGTGGCATGATGTCTGTTAATGATAACAGATGGTTGTGGCTTGTTGAATCTACAGAACGAAAGAGATATCAATTAGGCTCCACCCAAAAAAACGTCTAACCAAGTTATAATGTTAATAGAGAAGTGAAAAGTTTGTACAATGATTGGTAGAGTGGCACTGTGAAAAGATTAACAGACTATGACGCGGATGTGCAGCGATTCGAGCCCCCTTCCACGAAAGGGTCTGGACAGTATTTGAAGATTAGATACTGTTTGTGGCGGAGAACTAATATATATGCAATTGTGTATTAGGTGTTGCACACCTAGTAACAAATTAGTTCAAATATGACCAGAAGGATAAACCAAAAACTGCTTGAAGTTAACTTCACCACTGCAGGTTTTGCATATACGTCTAGGAGATTGTATCGTCAAATATTCCAACATTCCTCAACCAAATATATAGTGGTTAAAGGGCGTAATACCGGCTCCTACTGATGAGTCGCCAATAAGCACTAAACGATTGTGCATGAAATTATACTTTCCGTTTATGCTGCCTTTGGTTTATCCTTCTGGTCACAACTGAACTAATTTTTTACTAGCTGCGCAAAACCTCATATAGGTATATATATATATATATATATATATATATATATATATATATATATATATATATATATATATATATATATATATATATATATATATATATTAGTTTTCCACCACAAACAGTACCTAAATTTTGTTTATTTAATTGAATGATGTAATGAAGGCCAAAGTGTATAAATTTGCTGGGTAACAGTTATTTAAAAATAAATTACAGTTAAATACTGTTTGTTGCGAAGAACTAATATATATGCAAGTATGTATTAGGTTTTGCGTACCTAGTAACAAATTAGTTCAGTTGTGACCAGAAGGATACTAACACTATGGCTATTGTGTTAGTAACTGATACCTTTTTTTGAAATCGATGAGTACCGCATACTAACACTATGGTTTCCGA